>JARQWZ010002524.1:215000-223734 GCA_033150135.1 Gobio occitaniae
AAGTTATTTTAGAACCACTGTAGTGAGATGGACTTTGTAACGACGTCTTTAGTACCTTTTAAGGGTCTTGAGAGTGTAGAGTACCATTGAGCCAATGGAGGAATTTCAGAGGCATCAGATTTCAACTAAAATATCTTAATTTCTGTTCCGAATATGAACGGAGGTCCGACGGGTGTCGAACAACATGAGGGTAAGTAATTAATGACAGAATTTTCATTTTTGGGTGAACTAACCCTTTAACTCTGCTATTGTTTTATATTTAGAACGATCTTTACAACAAATGATGTTTCATTAACAAAGTTCGGGAGGAGCACGTTCAAATGATCTGTCCAATCATAATGTCATTCCAACCAGCTGTCAGCAATCAGTAATCAACATGTCTACCCAATCTGCACAAGTGGAGGATCATATAAATACCCAGTCAACTCGACAAAGTTCCTTGACAGGTTTTCAGCATCCCTCCACCACCCCATCTTCCTCACACTCACCTGGTTACTTCCTAACCAGGGGTACGGGGGGAGTACTCTGGGTTCGGGCCAAATACCGAGCTCAGAGCCCTCTCCTCGGACAGCACGCCAAATACGCATACACCATTTATTCTGACTTATTTGTAAGTGTGAAGTCGTGAATATGTTTAATGTCATCTTTATTGTTATCGTTCTGGGTGTGAACGGGCTGGTTACACTTTATTTGAAGGTGTCCGTGTTACAGTGTAATTATACATTTAAAGGTGGGGTAAGTGCTTTCTGGTAACAAATGTCAAATGTCTGGTAACAAAACACGCCCCTATTTTGTTAGCTCCGCCCCACACATACGTAACCCAGGCAACGACTATGGCGGAATCTGTGAAAAGCAATGTGTGTTACTATGGTAATCCAGATCGAATATTCAGTGAAAAAGTCCTCCCTTCCATCCCAAAAACACAAACACAGTTCTCATGAGCAACTCAATAGCACGAGCACGACAGACCAACTAACAAACATATTAAAATTATGACAAGATTAGAGGGTTATATCGATCACGAAAAGAAGAACCAAAGGAAACAAACATATATTAGGAGTTTATTATCTTACTTTTCGGACACACTTTGGGAGCTGACGCTTGAAACAGACAGTGGTTTATCGTTATAGGATGTGGAAATGAACGGGTGTTTATCATCGCTGAAGTGAACGACCATATGATCGCAAATGAACAAGCAAGCGAACATGACACACGAGCATATTCAAGCAAAAGCCAGAATATATTAATTCTGTGAAACAAAACAAAATCAATGTTACTCTCCTATCGAGAAGAAATAAAGCAACCACGCCTTCGCTCCTTGAGTTCTCTCCAGCGCTGGAAAGCTGATACTTCTTGTCTGATCGTAAGCCTTCTTTTCTTCCACATGTGTTTTTTATCTGCCATCTCTCTCTTTCTGCCGTCGCTCAGCTAATGTCCGTCTTGTGTCGTGTCTTTTGAATAATGGCGTGCACTGAGCGCTCTCTTCCAGGGTTCTTGCAGGTTTCAGAAAGTCAAATTTAAGACCTTTTTAAGACATTTTAAGACCATAAAGATTGAAATTTAAGACCTATACGACGCATTACTAAAATTATTTAAATCAAAGAAATAATAAAAAAAGCAATAAAGCAATGACATTAGTAACCCTCCACAGCCAACAACGTGCCAAATGCCCAAAACCTTAGGCCCAAAATGAAAATAGGCTAAAACAAACTTGCCCTCAAATAGAATAGATTACAAAACAGCATATTAATAGCCTAATAGAGATTGAACAGGGGATGCTCTAGGGAGATAGGATAAACTAGGGATGCACGATTTGGGGAAGATATCTAATTGCGATTATTCTGGTTAAAATGCAATTTTTATTTATTTTTTTTACAAATGAAAAGTGTATGCATATAACATTTTATATATTAATGTTTATATATTAACAAGACTAATAATAATGATTATATTCAATAAATACAAATATTTAACAAAATTAGAAATACTACTATTACAATAACATTTTAATTATTAAAAAATTAAAAATAGAGTATTTAAGAATAAATATAACAATATAATAATAATACTAATAAAATAACATTTATATTTTACAGAAAACTTTACAGTAAACCCATTAGAAAGGTCTAAAGATTTATTGTAAAAAATAAAATAAAAAAATAAAGTAATTCTGTGCTTTTTATCTGTGATATAAATTTCTTAAAGTCTATGTACTTAATATGAAATATGAGCCTCTTATGCATCCACTGTGGGGGAAAAACTGTACATTGGAGAAAAACGGGTTGCATTATAAATTTATTTAGAGAGAAGTATTATTTTTCATATTTGTTACCCAAACATTTCATTCATACTGGAAGCCAGAGGGCGACCTCGAGCAGAAACTCCACATTTCCCTCAGAGAAGTAATCATAAGCCCTAATGTGAAGCTAGCGATGTAGGATAAACTGAAGATAGAAACGCTTTGACTGATGAAACGAAGACAATAAACACGACTGCATCAAGATATGGTGTATTTGAGTTCTTCAAGCCTTCACTATTGTCATAATAATAAGGTATGCGGTGCTGATTGAGTGCAGACTTTATCACGGTTTGGCTTTTTGTGGTTTTTTGTTTCTGCATTATAAGACAAGCAAACAAATTCACCTCCATTTTCATCTTTTTTAATAACGAATGAATGCTGTCTTAACTCTCGATTTCCCTCACGCCCCCTCCTCGCCAGGTTCAGCTGAATGTCAAACCAGACCTTGCGAACCAGTCCGGCTGCTGTGTCTGGTGACAGATACGGAGAGTGACGAATGCGCTGTATTTCAGCAGTGGAGATGGGAGGATGATGAGTACTGACGTCTTTCCCAGCCTTTCGAAACTTTTTGAGGACGGCCCTGAATACGTCGTTGGATGACTTAAATTCCGATTGACCAATGATTGTTGTATTTGGATATATAGCGGTTCAGTTCAGCTCTAAGGGAAATAAAACTTGACACTGAATACTCTGCGCCGGATGCGTTTCGGACAGTGGCATAGAAAGCTCGCAGCAGGGTATTTAAAGTGGATGCCCCCTCTCTCTCTACCTCATCCAGAGACGTATTTTTGGCTTTAAGCCAGTCGTTAAACACATTAACTGCCCAAGCTGTTGTTTTTTTGGTGTTTTCTTCGTGTTTTTCTCCCTTGAGTATGTCTAGCTGTTCTTCGCTAATCATTTTATGTCTTTTGTTGTTGCCGGCTGTCTTTGATGTCCGCTTCCGTTTATGTTGTTCTTCATCTGGACCGTCTAATACTCCTGCCGCCCATTTGTTGAACGTTTTATAGTTCCCGTAAATATTAAAATTAACTTTAGGAAAATCGTCTGTCATGGTGTTTTTTTTTTAGTCCTGTAATTTCCGTTATTACAGTTAACTATGCGAAGTGATATGGAACTGTAATGCGGTCAAGAGCTGCCTGGAACTACGTTCGCTGTGCGTCTCCCAGAAAATAATTGCACACCTCAGAACGTTCATCAACCAATCAGATTCAAGCATTTCAACGGCCCCGTAGTATAATATAAAACAATGCATGTCTGCCTCATTCTGTCCAGAAAAATACAACGTTATTAAATGTAGACGTATTTTGCGGGCAGGTAATTGCATTTATCACGGGATTTGTAGTTTTATCACCGAGTACGTGTACCAACAGCCCCAGAAAGAACTACAACACCCCGAACGAACGCTCTGAGGGCGGAGCAGCAAAGACTCTAGAGCTCCGCTTTCGCGATTCGATACTTTTTTGCTACAGTGTAACGTTAATAACTTTCTGCAGCCACCATTTCTGGAAATGAACGAGGATAACACTTTTTTTAAGACCAAACTAAATTAAATTTAAGACCTCGGGTGAAAATCTGGCCGTTTTTATGACATTTTAAGGCCTTAAATTTAAAAAATTAAATTTGAGACATTTTAAGTCTTTTTAAGACCCCGCGGGAACCCTGTCCTCTTCTCCCCGTCATTAGTAGACACGCCCCTTACTGCTGATTGGCTACAAGTTTGTTTTGGTACTCGGCCCAAGACTTTTCGATAGCAGTTTTTAAATACCACTTACCCCACCTTTAAGTACAAATGTACTTATGGTTATACTATTGGGTTAGGGGTTGGTTTAGGATTAGTTATGTGTAATTATGCACGATTTATAGTATTTACTATAGTAACTACATGTAATGTGTAACAAGGACACTGTAAAATAAAGTGTTACAAACGGGCCTTATGTCAAGGTATTGCATTGTACTTTACCGTTTTTATTCAGAAATATTTTATGTAATATGACTTCAACTTTGACTGATTGCATTATATTAAATCAACAGAAGTCATTTCTAATGGTCAGATCAGATATAAACAGATCCTCAAAGGGTTAGTTCAGCCCAAAATGTACGTTTACAATGCTTATTTCTTAAAGGGATAGTTGACCCAAAAATGGAAATTCTGTCATCATTTACTCCCTCAAGCTGTTCCAAACATGTATGAGTTTCTTTGTTCTGCAAAATACAAAGGAAGATATTTTGAAGAATGTCGTTTACCACACAGTTGATGGACTTCCATAGAATTTTTTCCAAACTATGCAAGTCAATGGTGCCCCACAACTGTTTGGCTACCCATACTCTTCAAAATATCTTCTTTTGTGTCCAACAGAAAAAGAAACTCGTACAGGTTTGGAACAACTTGAGGGTGAGTAAATGATGACAGAATTTCCATTTTTGGGTCAACTATCCATTTAAAGGTGCAGTATGTAATAGGGCTGTGCGATATTGAAGAAAAATTTGATATCCTTGTTAAATAATGCGATACTCGATATGCGATACGATATTACTTTAAGTGTGTAAAATCTTTTTCTTTCCCCAACTGATATCTTTCCCTTAAAGCATAATCGACGGTGTTTACATGAATACTCATCAAGACAGCCATTTTGACATAACTGTGTGTATTTGACAGATATTTCGATAATTTCGATATACTGCGCAGCCCTAGTATGTAATATTCACAGCTATTGGTTAAAATGGGTACTGTAGTCCAAATTCTAATTATTGGAGTTGTTTCTCTTGCACACTCCTCCTCAGACTCGACGCTTACGCCGGTTGCCATATCAAGGACACGCAACAGAAACGAGCGCAATTGACAATCAACAATTTTTCAACTAAACATTGAAATAAATCTAATTAATAAACTAAATTAACCATTTAAACTAAATTACTGATCGAATTATTGATCTAAAGCCCACACTGTCACTGTATGATAATTGAAATGAACTGATGACATCCGCGTTTTTTCCAGAATGGCTATACAGCTGAATAAAATAATGCTGCATTATTTTCCTTTTTTACACTGTAAAGCTGCTTTGAAACAATCTACATTGTTAAAAGCGCTTTATATAAATAAAGTTGACTTGACTTGACTTGACAATCGAAGGCGACCAGCATTACAGTGTAAATTGATGAGTTGATTCATCCACATTTTAATATGCTTCTGGTCATAGAGGTTTTTAGTTGGATGCCAAGATTTTTAGGTCGGTAGATTTTGCGATCGATGACCCAGTTTGTTCGCCGGCTTTCATTGCTGCAATACACTGTGTTTTCCGCCAACCTCATAAGTCATGGATCAAAATTATACATTTTTCTTTTATGCCAAAAATCATTAGGATATTAAGTAAAGATCATGTTACATGAAGATATTGTGTAAATGTCCTACCATAAAATATATAAAAAATTTATTAGTAGGGCTGTCAAAAGATTAATCGCGATTAATCGCATCCAAAATAAGTTTGTGTTTACATAATATATGTGTGTGTACTCTGTTAATTATTATTTATATATAAATACACACACATTCATGTATATATTTAAGAAATATTTGCATGTATATACTGTATATACATTTACATAATCTATAATATATATATAAATATAAATGTTTTATATATAAAAATAATATTTTTTCTTAAATATATACATGCTTGTGTGTGTGTTTATATATAAATAATAATTAACAGAGTACACACACATATATTATGTACACACAAACTTTTATTTTGAATGTGATTAATCGCGATTAATCTTTTGACAGCCCTAATTAATAATAGTAATATGCATTGCTAAAGACTTAATTTGGACAAATTTAAAGGCAATTTTCTCAATATTTAGATTTTTTTGCACCCCCAGATTCCAGATATTCAAATAGTTGTATCTCAGCCAAACCATACATCAATGGAAAGCTATTTATTCAGCTTTCAGATTATGTATACATATCAATTTAAAAAAATTGACACGTATGACTGGTTTTGTGGTCCAGGGTCCCATTTTGTAAATTGATCACACAGACCAAAACAAAAACAGACATTCTGACATGGAACACGCATTTCAAAGTAGAATAAACAAAGTTTCCTTAATATACTTATCATCTGCAAATACATTATCGTTTTTTCTTTTTTTTTCTTTAGTACTGTCAAAAAAATGACATACTGCACCTTTAAATGTACACAGTTTACATACATTTTCATACATGATTATCAGGACCTTTACTGGGAATGAAATATAGAGGACTGGACCTTTGAAAACCCCTTATTAAGGTCATTAATAAAAAAAATTTTTTAAATTGATTCATTGCCCCATGTATTATGCCCCAAAGTATCACAATGCCAGTGAAATCTGAAGTCCCCGTATAGACGAGAATAAACAGCCCCTGCCCGATTGCTGTCTGTGTGTCTCAGCCATAATTCTCAGCTGTCTTGTTTGACCTTCCATCCTCTTCCTTATTTACCATGTTAACCATCAGTCTTGAGCCGTTTAGTTCCTGCAGGACTCCTCGTAACAAACCAACCACTGTTATTTTGATAAAGCTATTGGATTCCTTAAATCATAGGCTATGTTCAGAATAGAATACCATCTACATACTGTGCACGTTGCATTATACCCTGAATACTGCCTAATATAAAATAAATAACATAACCAGAGGCATTGGCCATGTCACCCATGCCACAAAAGAAGATATGCAAAATAAAAAAAAAATAAAAATTCCCATTGTCCGTTTCTCAACATTGGATGCCACTGACTTTAATTGTATAGAGAGAAAAAAGAAAAAGAAACATAAGACATAACTTTTTTATAGCTTTGTGTTCCACCGTAGAAAGAAATGCATTCAGATTTGGAAAGACATGAGAGCGAGTAAATGTTCATGTTTCCCTTTTCTAATGAAAAGCTCTGTACAGTAAGTACTTTGGTTACTTCGCACTGCAGCTAAATTCGGTTGTCAGTTCACCTTTTAGAGCTTAATTCTCTTCTGTACACACACACTTCAGTCATTTACGGGGGGTGACAACCGCTTTCTACAACCGAATTAACTCTAAAAATGCATGTGCTAACAGCCGCATGTACAAAAATGTCAGAACTGAACTGAACAAGTTGCTTCTTACTTACGACGAGAGATATGAGAGATACATCTCTGGCCACGTTCTGGTGTGAGTCTCGAAATGTCCCGTTCACACAGCAACTTGCAGTAGCGTCTCAACAGTGAGAACAGTGACTGGATCTAGAACCTTCAGATGACATACAGCTCAGACATCCAACTGGTTGTCCAGTGTGGTTGCATTCACACAGCGTTGTGAGTCCTGAAAATGTATGGGTGTGAGTTATAGAATGCGGTTGTCACTCCTGGCCTAATGGTTAGAGAGTCAGACTGGTAACCCGAAGGTTGTGGGTTCGATTGTCAATACCGTCAGGAAATGACCGAGGTGCCCTTGAGCAAGGCACCTTACCCCCAATCGCTCCCGGGACACCACAGCAAAATGGCTGCACACTGCTCCGGGTGTGTGTGTGTGTGTGTGTGTGTGTGTGTGTGTGTGTGTGTGTGTGTGTGTGTGTTCACTACTCATAATGTGTGTGCACAAACTTGGATGGATTAAATGAAGAGGACAAATTTTGCGTATGGGTTACACAGATTTCAATAGTCTTGATTGTGGCATGATTTACAAATCATTGAAATATAAAATAGGCTATAAAAAAACGATCAGTAGTGTGTGCTATACACTAACATTCATTTGAAGAGTGAGCTAAAATGACCACATTATATCATGCTTATTATCAGATCACTAATGTTTATTCAGAACCATTTTTAGCAAAGTGCATTCACACACTCTTGGTAGAAAAACCTATGATTTAAGAGGAAGGAAGTGAAAATGTTTCTATGCATTAGTAATGACATAGCCTTGATCCTCACAATTCATACATGCCGTAAACATAAACTATGATCATATAAGATTCGACAGCAAGATTAAGCAAAAAAAAATTTTTTGTTGTTTTGAGTGCTTTTAAAAAGTATGCAGATCCAAAGATGAGACACAGAGCGCCACAAAGCACCTCTGCATCTGAACATATGGAAGATCTCAACCGCGGCCCAAAACACCTGCCACCAACCTCCTCCAGCAACGGGGCGAGACAGACCCCATTCCAGGGCACCTGGGGTAAAAACGAGGCCAAATCTACAGGCGTTTATAAACTGAAATTAATTGGTTGTTCCGCCCGTAATTAGCTCACGCCACACTTATTACTAATCTGCCATTTGGAGCGCTGCCATTTTATGCCCTGGCCGTGGTCCAGAGCGTGGTGTTATCCATAAGCTCGGGAAAAGTCCCGTTCTGGGGAGCGGAGCCAAACGGCAGCATAGCATCAGACAGTAACGAAGCCATCAGCGCTTATTAAAGATTAAGTCTCGCTTAGTCC
>JARQWZ010002525.1:0-223725 GCA_033150135.1 Gobio occitaniae
CAAATTCAGACAAGACTAGGGTGACATTTAATGGATGATAATCAGGGCTTGACATTAACAACCGCCATTAGCGGGTGTAACGTTATTTCGGCTGCACACTATTGCCACTCTGACTGTTGAACTTATTATAGTCTTCTCAAAAGCCATCTGTTATAATCGCGTTGCGCATTATAACCACTCACACGTGTTTCTATTGAGTTTATGAAAGCGATGTCGTCTCATAATCAGAGGCGTTCAGATTAGCCGGAGTTATGTTCAGAGCGCGCACCGCTCTCTCTCTTGCTGTAATCTACACTCAAGAGCAGATTTAAACGTGCGATGTACGCAGGAGATTCACTCATCATACAGAGATTGACTGTTTTTGTTCTATTACAGCAGCGAAAATGGTTTCAAACAAACACAGCAGAACCACAGCGCATCTGATATGACTGGCATAACGCTGGCGAATTTAGGGACCGTCTCTAAAGTTACATACAACATTGGTAACGTTATACACGTTTCAAACTTCAATAGCATTTGAAGGGAATGACCGTCATAAAACTGACTGTAAAGTGTTCATCTAGGTGTCAGGTATGATACACACCTTTTGATATTTAATAAAATAAACTGTCAAATCATATGGAAATATGAATATGCATTATTTCACTAGGATACTGTTTGGGCTCTTACACAAAAATATGCTAGATTAAAATGCATCATTGCTGAACACTGATGAGAATATTGCTTGAATATATTTACAGAGATAATATTAGAGATTATATTTACGACAAATTATTATTATTTATGCGTTGCTATTGACGACGGCCATTATAAGGAAGGAAATCCCACAGAATAGAATCTAGCTTAAAAAAGTGCATAGAGCTGCTTGATTTATTTGTTGTTTGTTGATTTCAAATATAAAACTTGTTTAAATGTTTTAAGTGTGTGCATCTGTTCTTTTTGAACACTTTCATCTCATTTGAACAAAACCGTGATAATATTGATAACCGTGATAATTTGGGTCACTATAATCGTGATGTTAAATTTCCATACCGTTTCATTCCTAGTAAAGTGTAAGAATCACCACAGAAAAAGAAATTCTTCTGTCAGGCGCAGTTGAAGCCTATAGGACAAACGCTGTCGAGATGAGATGCTGTAGCCAGGCTATTATTCCAACATCATGTTCATAACATGTTACGAAATAAAACGTTTAATACCTCAGGAAAATGAACTTTCCTCTCTTGTCAACATTAGCCTGGTGTGCGCTCTTCTTCAGGGGTTGAGGTGTGCGCTTTATATCACGTCACAGAAAGACGTATTCAAAGTAATCGGATCAGGTCGTTTCCATGGTGGAATTTTTCCTTTGATCGGCTCATGAAAAGGTTCATCCCACCCCTCTCAAACCAATTACAATTTCATTCGGTTTGGCCATTTTTATTCCGATTGAGGTGTTGGACTTTTAAACCGATTACAGTGCTCCATGTAAATGCACCTACTGTTAAAACATGGAAGAAAACGTGATTATTCCTTAAAGATTAAAGTCATCATATTTTATTAATATTAGTGTTAGTAGTAAAGAATATGGGTATTATTTTACTTTATATGGGCATAAAAGTATTATTATTACATTATCTGTACACCAGTAATATATTTCCGTCAAGTTAAACCGAACTTTCATTTTGACGGGTGGCCGTTTTTTTCTCAAATGAGTCTCAGAGCGGCGCTGGAGATGAAGTTCATGTCCTGCGACTGTGTCTTTCTGGCCCCTACAATCTGAATCAGATCTGGCCAATTCATTCTGGTTGTGCTGCTGGTCCGGTTCCGATGGGATTATTAGGGTCCGTGTAAACGCAGCTAGCATCAGACGGACAGTAGAGGCTAGCCGGCTCAGGGCTAGTCCTCCCGCTCGGCCGGTCTGAGGAGGCGTATCTGCGCGTGGGCCTCCTCCATCCGGTCCTCCGCGCTGCGCACCTGCAGCTCCAGCTCCTGCACTACCCTGTGGGTGGCACTGAGGTGTGCACGGACCCGTAGCATGGAGCGCACCGCCTCCTCCGCGGCCGCCAGCTGCTGGTCCTGAGGGCGAGGAGCGCGCGCCTCCATCCGCTCCCGCAGGCCGTGCCCCCACTCCGCCAGCTGCTGCAGCCGTTCCTGGAGCCGGGAGACGCCCCGGCCGGTCCCGTCCACCTGCTCGCGCACCCGCTGCATGTCCTCCTCCTCGGTGCGGTCCAGCACACGCGTGTTCCTCCGCGTGCCGTCCTGCACCTCCTGCAGCCGCTCCCTCAGCTCCCGCAGGCGGCCCTCCATGGCGTTGACGTGCTCCGTCACGCGCCCGTGTGCGCCGCGCGATGCCGTCTTCAGCGCGGGCAGCTCGTCGCTCTCGGCCGGCCGGCTGCTGGCGCTCTGCAGGCGGAGATGTAGCGCGTGCAGGTGGTGCGAGGACGCGTCCTGCTCCGTCCGCAGCGCCGCAGAGGTGTTGAGCACAGAGCCGAGGGCGCGTCTCAGGGCAGCGGAGGCCTGGAGCTGCAGTCACAACACACACGCGGAGATGCCGCATTTAGCCTGCGCACTCGTACATCAACAATATTACATTACAGACGGAGCTTCTGTACAACAGCAAGTCTACAGTGGAGGCTTTTTCATTTGAGTTTACTCAGGTCAAACCGAACCGTGGCTTCAAAACCGTGATGTGAACCGAACCGTGGCATTGGTGGATTGTTACACCCCTAGTAAATATTCATTATTAATTAGACATGCTTTTTGAGTACCAAAATGGCATTAACCATTTAAATAGTCCAAAAAATTAAAACATGGAAAAAAAAATCTAATAGTATTTGAGGAGGGAAAATTATTTTTTATTATAGGGCCCTAAACATGTAATTCTTGTTAAACTTTTAATAAATTGTTGCCAAATGGTGTACGTTTCATAATTTTAATGAATTAGACAGGATTTTTGAATATTAAAACGTACTTAAACCATTTAAATGTAATCCAGAAAACAGAATTGGGTGAAAATAAAACAGAGTTTGAGAGAAAAATAATACATTTTAGGGCCCTAAACATGTAATTCTTGTTAAACTTTTAATAAACAGTTGCTAAATTGTGTACGTTTCATAATTTCAATGAATTAGACATGATTTTTGATTATTAAAATGTAATTAAACCATTAAAATGTAATCCAGAAAACAGAATTTGGTGAAAATAAAACAGAATTTGAGAGAAAAATAATAAGTTATAGGACCCTGAACATGTAATTCTTGTTAAACTTTTAATAAACAGTTGCTAAATTGTGTACGTTTCATAATTTCAATGAATTAGACGTGATTTTTTGATTATTAAAACGTAATTAAAACTATTTAAATGTAATCCAGAAAACTTAAAACATAGAATTTGGTAAAAAATAAAGTCGAATTTGAGAAAACAAAAACATTTTTTTATAGGGCCCTAAACATGTAAATCTTGTTAAACTTTTAATAAACAGTCGCTAAATGTTGTACAAGTTTCATTTTTTTTAGACAACAATGAATTAGACATGATTCTTGATTACTAAAATGTAATTAAACCATTAAAATGTAATCAAGAAAACAGAATTTGAGAGAAAAATAAGTTATAGGGCCCTAAACATGTAATTCTTGTTAAACTTTTAATAAACAGTTGCTAAATTGTGTAAGTTTCATAATTTAAATGAATTAGAGATGCATTTTGATAGTTAAACTGTTATCAAGAAAACAGATTTGGTAAAAAATAAAACAGAAATTGAGAGAATAAAAACGTAGCCTATTTTTATAGGGCCATAAAATTGTAAATCTTGCTAAACTTTTAATACATTCTTGCTAAATTGTGTAAGTTTCATAATTTCAAAGAATTAGACATTAGACAATTTTTTATTAATACAATTTAAATGAACCATTAAAAACAGTATCCAGGAATAATAAAGCGTTATTTTGATATTTTACAGTAAAAATGGCCAGGGCACATGTAAAAAAAAAACACACTTTTAATGACTTACTAAAATGTAATTAAACCATTTAAATGTAATCAAGAGAATTTGGTAAAGATTACGCGGAATTTGAGAGAAAAAAAAACATTTTTATAGGGCCCTAAACATGTAAATCTTGTTAAACTTTTAATAAACAGTTGCAAAAATTGTGCACGTTTCATAATGTCAATGAATTAGACATGATTTTTAATAATTAAAATATAATTTAACCATTAAAATGGAGTCCAACAATTTAGAAAAAACCCTGAATTCTTCTTTTATGTCATTAAAAATACCTTCACAATGTGTTTAATGCAAAACAAAAGACTTGCTTATGGTGAACATGTTTACAGATTCCCAATAAAGTGTTATTTTGATAGTTTTACAGTAAAAACTGTGTCAGGACCCATGTAAAAAACTTTTTTTCAACTTTTAATGAATATTTGCTAAATTGTGTAAGTTTCATAATTTCAATGAATTAGAAATGCTTTTTGATAATTAAAATACTATCAAGAAAACAGATTTGGTCAAAAATAAAACAGAAATTGAGAGAATAATGACTTAGTCTATTTTTATAGGGCCATAAACATGTAAATCTAGCTAAACTTTTAATACACTCTTGCTAAATTGTGTAAGTTTCATCATTTCATTTTATTAATACAATTTAATTTAACCGTTAAAAATGGAGTCCAAAAATGTGGGAAAATGATTTGGAAAAATGAAAAACACCCTGAATTCTACTTTTATGTCATAAAAATACATTCAAGATGAATGTACTACAACGTACTCTCACTACAAAACTGAAATTATTGAGAAATACGGGCATAAGCTTATAATTATGATGTTTATGTGGATACAGCTGTCACTAATGGGTCAATATGTAGAAACTGAGATTAATAAGGGCTATGAACTAGCATACATGAAACCTTACTGTAAAGTGCAACAGAAAACAAGCACACACTCAACTACAGCATCACCAGTAATGGCGTTATTGTTTATTATTGTGTGTATGAGAGTGAAAGTGTGTGTGAGAGAATATAACATCAGTAATTGTTTTATGGTGTGTATGCGAGTGTGTGTGAGAGACTATAACATCAGTAATTGTGTTATTATGTGTATGAGAGTGTGTGTGTGAGAGAATATAACATCAGTAATTGTGTTATGGTGTGTATGAGAGTGTGTGTGTGAGAGAATATAACATCAGTAATTGTTTTATGGTGTGTATGCGAGTGTGTGAGAGACTATAACATCGGTAATTGTGTTATTATGTGAGAGACTATAACATCAGTAATTGTGTTATTATGTGTATGAGAGTGTGTGTGTGAGAGAATATAACATCAGTAATTGTGTTATGGTGTGTATGAGAGTGTGTGTGTGAGAGAATATAACATCAGTAATTGTTTTATGGTGTGTATGAGAGTGTGTGTGTGTGAGAGAATATAACATCAGTAATTGTGTTATTATGTGAGAGACTATAACATCAGTAATTGTGTTATTGTGTGTATGAGTGTGTGTGTGAGAATATAACATCAGTAATTGTTATTGTGTGTATGAGAGTGTGTGTGAGAGAATATAACATCAGTAATTGTGTTATGGTGTGTATGAGAGTGTGTGTGAGAGAATATAACATCAGTAATTGTGTTACGCTGTGTATGAGAGTGTGTGTGTGAGAGAATATAACATCAGTAATTGTGTTATTGTGTGTGAGAGTGAAAGTGTGTGTGAGAGAATATAACATCAGTAATTGTGTTATGGTGTGTATGAGAGTGTGTGTGAGAGAATATAACATCAGTAATTGTGTTACGCTGTGTATGAGAGTGTGTGTGTGAGAGAATATAACATCAGTAATTGTGTTATTGTGTGTGAGAGTGAAAGTGTGTGTGAGAGAATATAACATCAGTAATTGTGTTATTGTGTGTGAGAGTGTGTGTGAGAGTGAAAGTGTGTGTGAGAGAATATAACATCAATAATTGTGTTATTGTGTGTATGAGAGTGTGTGTGAGAGTGAAAGTGTGTGTGAGAGAATATAACATCAATAATTGTGTTATTGTGTGTATGAGAGTGTGTGTGAGAGTGAAAGTGTGTGTGAGAGAATATAACATCAGTAATTGTGTTATTGTGTGTGAGAGTGTGTGTGAGAGTGAAAGTCTGTGTGAGAGAATATAACATCAGTAATTGTGTTATTGTGTGCGAGAGACTATAACATCAGTAATTGTGTTATGGAGTGTATGAGAGTGTGTGTGAGAGACTATAACATCAGTAATTGTGTTATTGTGTGTATGAGTGTGTGTGTGAGAGAGAATATAACATCAGTAATTGTGTTTTGGTGTGTATGAGAGTGTGTGTGTGAGAGAATATAACATCAGTAATTGTGTTATTGTGTGTATGAGTGTGTGTGTGAGAGACTATAACATCAGTAATTGTGTTTTGGTGTGTATGAGAGTGTGTGTGTGAGAGACTATAACATCAGTAATTGTGTTTTGGTGTGTATGAGAGTGTGTGTGAGAGACTATAACATCAGTAATTGTGTTTTGGTGTGTATGAGAGTGTGTGTGTGAGAGAATATAACATCAGTAATTGTGTTATTGTGTGTATGAGTGTGTGTGAGAGACTATAACATCAGTAATTGTGTTTTGGTGTGTATGAGAGTGTGTGTGAGAGAGAATATAACATCAGTAATTGTGTTTTGGTGTGTATGAGAGTGTGTGTGTGAGAGAATATAACATCAGTAATTGTGTTATGGTGTGTATGAGAGTGTGTGTGTGAGAGAATATAACATCAGTAATTGTGTTATTGTGTGTATGAGAGTGTGTGTGAGAGAATATAACATCAGTAATTGTGTTATGGTGTGTATGAGAGTGTGTGTGAGAGAATATAACATCAGTAATTGTGTTATTGTGTGTGAGAGTGTGTGTGAGAGATTACAACATCAGTAATTGTGTTATTGTGCGTATGAGAGTGACTATAACATCAGTAATTGTGTTATTGTGTGTATGAGAGTGTGTGTGAGAGACTATAACATCAGTAATTGTGTTATTGTGTGTGTGAGAGTGTGTGTGAGAGAATATAACATCAGTAATTGTGTTATGGTGTGTATGAGAGTGTGTGTGAGAGAATATAACATCAGTAATTGTGTTATTGTGTGTATGAGTGTGTGTGTGAGAGACTATAACATCAGTAATTGTGTTATGGTGTGTATGAGTGTGTGTGTGAGAGAATATAACATCAGTAATTGTGTTATTGTGTGTATGAGAGTGTGTGTGAGAGACTATAACATCAGTAATTGTGTTATTGTGTGTATGAGTGTGTGTGTGAGAGACTATAACATCAGTAATTGTGTTATTGTGTGTGTGAGAGTGTGTGTGTGAGAGACTATAACATCAGTAATTGTGTTTTGGTGTGTATGAGTGTGTGTGTGAGAGAATATAACATCAGTAATTGTGTTTTGGTGTGTATGAGAGTGTGTGTGAGAGAATATAACATCAGTAATTGTGTTATTGTGTGTATGAGTGTGTGTGTGAGAGACTATAACATCAGTAATTGTGTTATTGTGTGTATGAGTGTGTGTGTGTGAGAGACTATAACATCAGTAATTGTGTTATTGTGTGTATGAGTGTGTGTGTGTGAGAGACTATAACATCAGTAATTGTGTTATGGTGTGTATGAGTGTGTGTGTGAGAGAATATAACATCAGTAATTGTGTTATTGTGTGTGTGAGAGTGTGTGTGAGAGAATATAACATCAGTAATTGTGTTATTGTGTGTATGAGTGTGTGTGTGTGTGTGAGAGACTATAACATCAGTAATTGTGTTATGGTGTGTATGAGAGTGTGTGTGAGAGAATATAACATCAGTAATTGTGTTATGGTGTGTATGAGAGTGTGTGTGAGAGAATATAACATCAGTAATTGTGTTATTGTGTGTGTATGAGTGTGTGTGTGAGAGAGAATATAACATCAGTAATTGTGTTATGGTGTGTATGAGTGTGTGTGTGTGTGTGTGTGTGTGTGTGTGTGAGAGAGAGAGACTATAACCTCAGTAATTGTGTTTTGGTGTGTATGAGAGTGTGTGTGAGAGACTATAACATCAGTAATTGTGTTATTGTGTGTATGAGAGTGTGTGTGAGAGACTATAACATCAGTAATTGTGTTATTGTGTGTATGAGAGTGTGTGTGAGAGACTATAACATCAGTAATTGTGTTATTGTGTGTATGAGTGTGTGTGTGTGAGAGAATATAACATCAGTAATTGTGTTATTGTGTGTATGAGTGTGTGTGTGTGAGAGACTATAACATCAGTAATTGTGTTATTGTGTGTATGAGTGTGTGTGTGAGAGAATATAACATCAGTAATTGTGTTATTGTGTGTATGAGTGTGTGTGTGTGTGAGAGACTATAACATCAGTAATTGTGTTATTGTGTGTATGAGTGTGTGTGTGTGAGAGACTATAACATCAGTAATTGTGTTATTGTGTGTATGAGAGTGTGTGTGAGAGAATATAACATCAGTAATTGTGTTATGGTGTGTGTGAGAGTGTGTGTGAGAGAATATAACATCAGTAATTGTGTTATTGTGTGTGTATGAGTGTGTGTGTGAGAGAGAATATAACATCAGTAATTGTGTTATGGTGTGTATGAGTGTGTGTGTGAGAGAATATAACATCAGTAATTGTGTTATTGTGTGTATGAGTGTGTGTGTGTGTGTGTGTGTGTGTGTGTGTGTGTGTGAGAGAGAGAGACTATAACCTCAGTAATTGTGTTTTGGTGTGTATGAGAGTGTGTGTGAGAGACTATAACATCAGTAATTGTGTTATTGTGTGTATGAGAGTGTGTGTGAGAGACTATAACATCAGTAATTGTGTTATTGTGTGTATGAGTGTGTGTGTGTGTGTGAGAGACTATAACATCAGTAATTGTGTTATTGTGTGTATGAGAGTGTGTGTGAGAGACTATAACATCAGTAATTGTGTTATTGTGTGTATGAGTGTGTGTGTGTGAGAGACTATAACATCAGTAATTGTGTTATTGTGTGTATGAGTGTGTGTGTGTGAGAGACTATAACATCAGTAATTGTGTTATTGTGTGTATGAGAGTGTGTGTGAGAGAATAGAACATCAGTAATTGTGTTATGGTGTGTGTGAGAGTGTGTGTGAGAGAATATAACATCAGTAATTGTGTTATTGTGTGTGTATGAGTGTGTGTGTGAGAGAGAATATAACATCAGTAATTGTGTTATGGTGTGTATGAGTGTGTGTGTGAGAGAATATAACATCAGTAATTGTGTTATTGTGTGTATGAGTGTGTGTGTGAGAGAATATAACATCAGTAATTGTGTTATTGTGTGTATGAGTGTGTGTGTGAGAGAGAATATAACATCAGTAATTGTGTTATTGTGTGTATGAGTGTGTGTGTGTGTGTGTGTGTGTGTGTGTGTGTGTGAGAGAGAGAGACTATAACCTCAGTGATTGTGTGTGTGTGTGTGTGTGTGTGTGTGTGTGTGTGTGTGTGTGTGTGTGTGTGTGTGTGTGTGAGAGAGAGAGAGAGACTATAACCTCAGTGATTGTGTGTGTGTGTGTGTGTGTGTGTGTGTGTGTGTGTGTGAGAGAGAGAGAGAGAGAGAGAGAGACTATAACCTCAGTGATTGTGTGATTGTGTGTGTGTGTGTGTGTGTGTGTGAGAGAGAGAGAGAGAGACTATAACCTCAGTGATTGTGTGATTGTGTGTGTGTGTGTGTGTGTGTGTGTGTGTGTGTGTGTGTGTGTGTGTGTGTGTGTGTGTGTGTGTGAGAGCAGACCTGCTGTGAGACTTGAGCGAGTTTGAGGTCGAGCTGCTCCACACCGCGGCTCTTCTCCTGCAGATACTCGTGCTCTGCCCTCATCTCTGCGAGTGTGGCTCTCTGCTGCCTGAAACACACTCTAATTACATAACTCATCATCATATTAATATATGAGAGAGAGAGAGAGAGAGAGAGAGAGAGAGAGAGAGAGACGCACCATGTCATAAGGACGGAGAGCGCGAGACACAGCAGACTCACGCAGAGCTTCATGTCAACGGACTCTTTCTTCTCTTTCTTCTTCTTCTCCTCCTCATCCTCCTCCTCCTTCTTCTTCTTCTCTCCGTTCTGCAGCTTGTTTGAACTCTTCTGTCGCTGTTTTATGTCGCTGGCCTGCATGTTGGCGCAGTTCAGTGCTGAAAGTGCGCCGATTATGTGTTTGTTTTTCCCTCATCGGATGCTGGGAATCGCCACGCAGCAGTTCCGTTGAGTGGGCGGGGCTTAGACGAATAAAAATAATATATATATATTTTTTAAACTCTATACTATTTATATTTCATTCAGTGTCTATTCGCATTAATTAGCGTACTTATTTTAGCGCTGGAAATTATCCTTGAAGACACAGCGCGTGTTCACCGCAGTCACGTGACAGCCATTACTTTTCTCCGCGCTGGATTGAACGGGCCACTCGTATAGTCGCATGTTAATAATCATTTTGTAGAGATTACTTTAGTTTATTTACAGGAATTAATCATCTGACGTGACTGATTACACGATTATATCTAGTAAACAAATGTAGGTCAAGTCAGCGTAGTCAGAAAATCAGCAAATTCTTCACATAGTCATACAACTGTCAAAGTACACAAGAAACGCCTGAGGAAAAGCACAAAGGTGTGGTCTGTCACCGGTTGCTCAATAACTGCAGCATGCTTTAAATGTTACATATTTCTCATGACAATCACCACCTTGTGTTGGAAAGGTTAAAAGCTGCTGCTTTATTTCTCAACACCACTGATCTAACCACAACATGTTTCTTACATGTGTCAAATGTTTTAATTTAATGTTCCATAATGTGTAGTTCTTGCTTTATTTTGGGGAGTAGCACTGTCACCGCACATCCCAGAAGTTCGCTCTGCACGTCAGGGCTCGAGCCAGAATGACATATTATACTTTAATAAATTAAATATTTCTGTAATAACTGGGTGGGCCTATTCATATTGAAGCAAAATAATTGTCCTCGATAAAACGATAACAACAGTTCGATAAATGCTCGATATAATGCAGACGCTATGCGTAATGCTGCGTTCACACCAAACGCGAATAGAGCGTCTGGCGCGAGTGATTTCAATGTTAAGTCAATTGAAAGGCACCCGCGCGAAGGACGCGAATCCGCCTCATTCGCGCGAATTGAGCGTCTTGCGCGTTACACGCGAATGGTGCTTTTGTGCATTCACGCGTTTGAAGCGAATTTGCGTCTGATGCCCGAGTTGAAAAATTTTAACTTCGGCGTCAATTCACGCCACGTTAACCAATCAGGAGCCTGCTCGCTGCGGTCACATGGTAAAGTGACGTGATGAGAAACCCTGCATAATTTAAAAATACTACTATTGTGTCACAAAATGTAGTTTTAAGACTTTTTCAGGTGAGAATGTAGTTGTTTAAAGCTCAAATCTGTGGTTTATTTATAAAGAGAGCTCCTATAGATATTTATTTTATATATTCTATTTATATTAATAATATTCTACTCTATTAATATTGATTTTATTAGTAATAAATAAATCGACCTCAGTTTTGATCAATTGTTCACCTGTTTGGGAATCATGTTTTGACAATAAAGGATAGTTTAAAACCACAGTTAACTGCACTGTAAAAAATGTAAGGCCTCTCCAATTCAACATTTTCTAGTGAGCGATCACATCTAAATTTTTCAATTGGCCAAATTGAATTTCTGTGAATTGAATTTTATCCATTGTGGCAACAGTCTGTTAACATGGGTGTTGTGTTTGTGTAGGAATCAATAACCACACTGTGTAACTTCGTTCATATCACTTTACTTCAATACCGCCAACCTCCCGTTTTCTGACCTTTTGCCGTAAACCACTGCTGTCAGCCTTAAAGGCACCGTAACCTGTCACACGCAGTGTATAACATAACAGAGTCCAACAGGACCCAATACTGAACGTTTTCAGACATAACATCCCCCCCCCACCCCCTTGAAAACTGAAACATAGCATTTAGCCCACATTCCCCAGCGTCACTATAACCCTGTCACATAGTCCCCATGCCAGATGGGAGGGGCCCTCATCCTCTGAGGGCGTGCTGGCCGTGAAACTGCGTCGGGCAGGGCGGGAGGACTGCCCCCCCCCGGTTAGCTCTTGGTTTGGGCTGCCAACCTAGAGCCGCTGCTGGGGACAAAGGTGATGCAGGTGCTGTGGGGGCTGCAACTCTGTGCAGGCGGTTTGAATGCCAACGAGTCCCATTCTCAAGTCTGTAAGTGGCTGGACCCAACTGCTTAGACACTCGCAGGGGCTCTGACCAGTATGACTGCAGCTTATTTTGGCGGTGAAGTGTTTGACCCTGACCCAATTCCCAGGAGAAAGTGAGGGGTCTGCACCCTGTGCATGGCATCAAACCTTTCTTTCATCCGGGCTTGCGAACCTTTTACCTGAGCTCTGACTTTCTGGAGCCCTGGGCACCCACGTGCAGGAGCTGACTCAGCTCTCAAGCAGTCCAGTGGTTGCTTTAGTTCATGCCCAATCATGAGCAATGCAGGTGAGACTCCCGTGGTGGAATGCTTGGATGCCCGGATGGTCAGGAGAGTTTGGTTGAGTGCATCGCTAAAGATTTTCCCTTCCTCCAGACAGGCACGGATTCCATTTTTGAGAGTTTTATTCAATCTTTCCACCCCCCCATTGCTCTCTGGGTGACACACTGCCGTCCTGATATGCTTGATAGACCGTACCATGAGAAACTCTGTGAACTCCGCGGATGCAAACTGGGGCCCATTATCTGTTGTGACGACCCCAGCGCCCAAACAGGTTGTCCAGGCGTTCGATGATGGTGTGTGCAGAGATGGAGCTCAGCTGAAAGACCTCTGGCCACTTTGAATGAAGATCGTGCACCACCAGCAGGTAGCGAGCATGAGCAGGTGCCCCGTGAAGTTCGCCACAGAGGTCGACCTGAAGAAGGCCAAGGGGTCGGGGTGAGAGGGGCTGTGGCAGGTTGACTGGTTTTCCCACTCAGGAGGCAACAAGCACAGTTACGTACCAGCTCCTCAACATCAGAGTCTATGTGGGGCCACCACACTGTGTCACGGCAGCGCTGCTTCACCTTGACCACCCCCAGGTGGCCCTCATGCGCCATGTGTAGTACTCTTGACCTGAGAATCTCCGGAACAACCGCACGGTGGCCACGGGCCAGGCACACCGCCCCCCAGCGTGAGAGCTCGTTGCGGAAACGGTAATAGGGAAGCAGCCTGTCATCCACTTTGGCAGGCCAGCCATCCTGGACATAGGTACGGAGAATCGTGAGGGCCTCATCTGCAGCTGAGGCCTGCTGCAGCTCCGCCAGAGTGACTACTGAGTTGAGGGGCCCGTGTAGGACGTGGACCCAGCCTTCGTCGCTCTCTGTGTCTGCTGTCACCCCGCCCGTCTCTTTCGTCACGGACACAGCTCTAGACAGGAGGTCGGCCACCGTGTTGGCCCGTCCAGGCAAAAACTCCAGGCTGAAGTTGTACTGATTTAGCCTGTCAGCCCATCTCAGCAGTCTCATGGGCCTGTGTCCTGAGCCTTGAGTCGCCAGCAGTGCCGTCAGCGCTTGGTGGTCAGTGCGGATGGTGAAAGGCCTCCCGTATAGATAAACATGCCAGCGTTCGCACGCCCACAGGCAGGCCAGGGCCTCCCTCTCCCCCACCGAATACTTCTGCTCTGCAGGAGTAAGTGCTCGTGAGGCGAAAGCCACCGGGCGTTCCACCCCTTCCTGAGTCTGGGAGAGCACAGCTCCTAGCGCCACCACAGAGGCGTCGCAGGTGACCATGGTGGGTGCGGCCAAGCTGAAATGGGTAAGTGTGGGTGGAGATGTGAGCTGCCGTTTGATGATGCGCACAGCTTCGTGGCAGGCCGAGGTCCAATCCCACGTAACATCCTTCCTGAGCAGCCGGCGCAGGGGGGCCGTTGAGTCAGAGTAGTGTGGCATGAATCTGAGGTAGTAGGCGGCCATCCCCAGGAAGGAAGACAGCTGGGATGGTGACTGTGGGTCTGGCAGGGATAGAATTGCCTCAGTTTGGGACATAATCGGGGCGATGCCCTCCTTCGAAAGTCTGAAGCCCAGCAACTCGACCTCCTCCACCCCAAACATGCATTTCTCAGAGTTCAGTGTGACCCCATGCTGTTCGAAACGCTGAAAAACCTGCTCCAGACGATCGTCATGCAGTGCAATGGAGGGCGCATGCACCACCACATCATCCAGATAGATGGAGACACCCTGGATACCAGCCAGTATGAGTGACATTATCTTCTGAAAACAGCTCGGGGCTGATGAAAGTCCAAATGCCTTGCGTTTAAATCTGAAAACCCCCATGTGCGTGACAAACGCTGTAAGGTCTATGCTGGCCGGTGCGAGAGGGACCTGCAGGTAGCCGTTACGCAAGTCCATCTTGCTGAAGACAGTGGAGCCGTGGAAATGGCTAGTGAGCTCCTCAGCCGTAGGTAGGGGGTACTTATCGGGGATGATGGCTTTGTTTACATCTGTGAGGTCGACACAGAGTCGCAGTGTGCCCCCCTTTTTCTTGGCTATTACCAGGTTAGACACCCACGGCGAGGCATCGACGGGCTCTATGACATCGGCCTCTACCAGGCAATGAAGCTCAGCCTCCACCGCATCACGGAGAGCCAGGGGAATGCGCCGAAGGGGCTGGATAATAGGGCGGACCGACAGGTCAACCGTAGGCTGGTGTACAAATCCAGTCATGCAGCCCAGCCCGTTGAACAGTTTTGGGTAGCGGTCAGGCCAGGAGGTGGCGACCTGCAGGACATGCAGGCCCCTAGCATCACTCACCGTAAAACCCAGGGCAAGGAACAAGTCTAGGCCCATAATGTTAGCTCCCTTCCGGGTGATACAGAACTTAGTGGCAGGCGCACATTGTTGATCATATCTGACGGAGAGGCGGGCCACACCCAGAGTGGAGATGGGAAAATGGCCGTAGCCTAACAGGGGTCTAGCCGCTGCTTCCAGAGGAACGTCACTGAAGAAGCGGTCATATGTGCATTTATTCAGAATTGACACTTTAGCCCCTGTGTCCACGAGGAGTGGAATGAGAGCAGTGCCCACACGGCATGTGCAGAGCTTGAATGAAGGCTGTGAGGTCTGTACAGTGTTTATGGGAACAGCAGCAGTGTCATGGTAAGCAGGAGAGGAGCGACAGCAGCGTGCAAAATGGTTCAACTTGTTGCAGTTACGACAACGTTTCCCCTGGGCAGGGCATGACTGATCTCTGGTTGCGTGTTTAGGAGAGCCACAGTTGCTACAGCTCTTGCGCCCACTCTCCCTGGGCCCCCTGTCCACTCTCTGTACATCCAAACTGTCACTCACCCTGTCAGCTGCTTCTGCAGTTGCTGTGTGCTGAACTAACGGTGGTGATGATGTCACAGGCTCGTGCACAGCGCGAACAAACTTGCGTGCCTCTTCTAGGGCCGTTTCCAACTGTTTTCCAATTACTAAAGCGTCCGCTAGTGTCGTGGAGTCTGGCTCTAGTAAAAGTCTTTCTCTCAGTTGGTTACAGGACGTTTTTTCTATTAACTGGTCAACTATAAGTCCGTCCTCCAACACCCCAAAATCACAAAGTCTAGCCAGCTCACGTAATGCTGATACATAGTGGGCAACGGTCTCACCTGGCTTTTGGGTCCTCTGACGAAACTCAAAATGATGCATCCGCCGGCTTTTCCAGGAACTGAAGTGAGCCTTCAAGGTGGCCGTGGCTGTGACATACTTATCATCCGATAAGGTGAGCGTGGCGAAGATTCGCTGTCCCTCCTGCCCGAGACAATGGCGCAGGAGCGTGCACTTTCTCGCCTCCGCTAGGTCTGAGTGACCCAAAGCCAGCAAATAATCCTCAAACGATGTCAGCCAGCGATCCCAGGGAACAGCTGGATCACCGGGAACAGGTAGAAAAGGTGGCGGTGGTGGTAAGACGAGTTCAGACATCCTCGTTCGCCAAATGTTGTGTTTGTGTAGGACTCAATAACCACACCGTGTAACTTCGTTCATATCACTTTACTTCAATACCGCCAACCTCCAGTTTTCCGACCTTTTGCCGTAAACCACTGCTGTCAGCCTTAAAGGCACCGTAACCTGTCACACGCAGTGTATAACATAACAGAGTCCAACAGGACCCAATACTGAACGTTTTCAGACATAAAAATGGGCTCAATTAGAAATAATATGTGCAAAGACGCCTTTTCACAAAAAAATAAATAAAGGTAAAACAATGATGTCAGATGGTTTTAAAGCTGTACTGAAGTAACAAAGACATCTTGGATGACATGGGGGTGAGTAAATTATCAAGAAATTAATTCTAAAGTGTACTAATCCTTTAAGAAATTCATTTGAATCAGTCATTGGTTGCTTTTATAATTTGGTCTGAAAATAAAACATGCATCAACAAATAATTTATTAGCTTTACACCCTAATATATTTAGTAATTCTTGATTAAATGAATAGTTGACCCAAAAATTCTAATTTGCTGTTAAATTTACAGGCCATCCAAGATGCATATTTCTTTCTTCAGAAAAACATTTAAAAACCAATATTTAAGAGTAAAATTAAGTGTTTTTATTTATGAGTAATATTAACTCTTATAGTATGACTTTAATTTCCTCTAAACCTTTGTAAAATACTCCACACAACCACACTTATACATGACAATGGCCTTTATTGTCGATGAGTAAAGCAACACAGCATATATTACAGCTTTGACATGTATACAATATTTTACAACATATTTACAACATTTAAACTCATGTAACAAACATTTTAGAAGTAAAAATTAAACATTTAAAAGTAATTCAAGTGTAATCAACCTGTCTGTTATCCAATTTCCACCGTATCAGCGCCGTTTCTCGAGCCTGAGATGGACTTGTGCTCTGCGGATGGACTTTGAACTTCAGACCGCCGTCCAGCGTTTCACTCGTAGCTCAAAGATGCTGCAACACGCCTGACTCCATAACCTGCCAATAAACAAACAGTGCACAGTTTTAAGAACATTTTATCATCCAAATTAATTATATTCATTATCTTAAGGAATGAAGTCATGTGTTTTGAGCAAGGCAGTAACACCAGGGGCTTCAAAGACAGATGCAGCACTCGTTTAACGTTACTCACATTGCGTCCCTGTATGTTGTTTTGCATTAAATAAAACATTTTTAAGCTCAGTAATGATTTTATAGATAAAACAAAACACACAAACCTGAATTTCACAGAGGAAATGTTCCAATTCTGCGACGCTGAGAAGAAGGAACTCCTCTGGAGACTGAAGAGAATTCAAACAGCCTGCGAGTGCGCTCAATCAACCGTCGAGCCATCGTCACGTCTTACTAAACGTGCTAAATTTCTTCAGTGCGTGTTAAATATTAATAATCTTGATTTGTATTGTAATTATGTAATATTTGTTGTTCTCAAAACAACAAATATTTTGATAGAAATTTCACAAATATATTAAGTATATTTGAAATAAATAATTGGTTATTCGAACACTAAATTCTTTTAGCGAAAAAAAATTAAATATAACTGTAAATTTGAGACAAAATAAACTGTTGGATTTTTAGTCAATTATTTTGGTATGTTCAACTCAAAACATCAAAAAAATTATATTTAGAAATTGTATTAAGTTAATAAAGTTAATTATTACTGTGATATTTACTAAGCCACTGAATTATTTTTTAGAGTGAAGAATTTGCTGATTTTCTATCAGAGTACACAAGAAACGCCTGAGGAAAAGCACAAAGGTGTGGTCTGTCACTGCTGCTCAATAACTGCAGCATGCTTTAAATGTTACATATTTTTCATGACAATCACCACCTTGTGTTGGAAAGGTTAAAAGCTGCTGCTTTATTTCTCAACACCACTGATCTAACCACAACATGTTTCTTACATGTGTCAAATGTTTTTATTTAATGTTTCCTGACTGCAGAGCCATAACATACTGTAACATACTGAGTGTGTTATGGACTGTGTTACTGAGAGCTGTAATTCATAGTTTTCAGTCACGTGACTGTCGTGGAGCCCTGGAGGGCAAAACAGCCGTAGAACTGAAGCACAAGCCGGTCAATCTTCCATCTTAAAAACAAAAATATGTGAACAAGATGCAAGTTGTGGGCACTTGTGATCCATACACAGCTCCTGCTGCAGTATTTCAGTCACTAAAAACAGCAGGACGTTTTTAAAGCACTTAACGTGAAAAACACTATAGGATTAAATTAAGCAAAGTTTAACGCTAATCAAAGATTTGTTGATCTGGGGTTTTATTTTGTATTTTTTATATTTTATTTTTACATATGATGCTGCTGGGCAGGTCTGAATTCTTTCCACTGTCTTTTCTTTCATCTGTAGTGCAAGGGAATGAAAAAAAATATCTGAAAACCACATTGCACAAGTTTTCCCACCGAGAGTTTGCAAACAGCACGCACAAAATAATCATGACAATTTTATATATTTTCCATATTGTGTAATTGTTTATCCAACACATAGAGCAATGCCTCTTCATTAGGCTATTACACCTACAGGATATTGTATTTATTGATTTATGCAAACATTCAGCAAATATTAACAACAACACAGACATTTTGAGAATGTTGCTCTGAGAATATGCTTGAGGCTTGCTCTTAAAACTTGTGTGTTGTTGCTCATTTCTGAATTAAAGGGCAGATCACGCAATAATGCACATTTAAAAGAGTAAAAGTATCTAGAGTTTCATGACTTTGAGTTTAAACCATTTTTTCAGCTCAAAACTCACTTTCACACACCAGCGAATGCAATCTGATCACAGTATGAGGCAGAAATATTATATTATAAGCACAAGAAAAATGTAAGTTACTTTGGATAAAAGCATCTGCCAAATGCGCTTTACAGTGATTTAACAAAAGGCACTTCTGTCATGTTAATTGTGCAATCTAGCCG
Source organism: Gobio occitaniae (assembly GCA_033150135.1). Taxonomy (NCBI): domain Eukaryota; kingdom Metazoa; phylum Chordata; class Actinopteri; order Cypriniformes; family Gobionidae; genus Gobio; species Gobio occitaniae. The sequence goes on from JARQWZ010002525.1 coordinate 18,898, forward strand.
GTTTTCCACTCAGTTTCAGGGTGTGTTTAAGCAGTGCTGCGGGGCGAATGACGGTTAAATAACTCTCGAGTCTCCACATTTGAACACACAACTTCAGTGACTGGAGACTGGTATGTATCGCTCTTTAGTTCCTGAGCTAATGGTCTTCTAATATATATAAAAATGCTTGCAGGTTAATATGAGATTTATTAATCTGATGTGGTCATTATGATTTCCAGTGATGATGCATTTATGTGCTTTTCTTCTGCTGAGCTTGGCTTTTGCTCTTGGTCATGCATTACCTCGGGTAAGTTATAGTGTTCAGTCATTATGTTGTCATTAGCCCTGTTCAGACGGTAACTGTTTTCCATGGGGTCGTGAGGTATTCTCATCATTTACAGGGGTTAATCTGTGATTTTAAAAATCTCGACCGTTTTACCTGCTGTTTTTTGCTGTATTAATGTTTAATTTCCATCTGAATCCACATCTTTGATAATAAGAGATCAATACAAAATTCACTCCTTTTTGACCACTGCCGAGCACCGTACAATAACTGCTGCGCTTCACGGTAATTCGCATGCGTCTTTAAATATGTAGACTTTTATTACTGAAATGTTGGAAAGTATTTAAAAGAACAATATTTCATCACTACTTGACCTCAGCGAGTGGAGCTGATAAGAACAAAAAAACAAACATTTGAAATGGGCCGTTACTGTGGCAGCAAAATATGCAGTACAATTTAAAAATATTTTGCATCATGTGTAGCAGCGCGTTTTGGTTTTGAATGGGCATATACTAGAAAATTTACACCAGGGAGGGTTACTCCACCCCCAGAAGGCAGACTTAAACTCTACCCCTCTAAGATACCCGACTACGCCACCCCGGGAGGCAATTTACCGGGGAAAATCACCTGATAAGGTTAACTTAAAGCACACAGGTTCGGTTGCGGCTGAGAGAAGACCAGAGTCAGAGGTGAAAATACAAAATTACAGTTTTTATTCAGACCTCATTAGTACATATAAAAATATGAGAATTAAAAGAAACACACAATTCGGTCTCCTCTCCAGAGCTGGGGACTACTCACTCCTTCTCTTGAAAATAGCACAGCAAAACACTCGTGCACTCACACTTCAGACCACAAATGTGGAACACTGCAATCGGAAGAGACCACCACCTAGCAGAGAGAGAGAGTCGTCCACACAAACACGAATACTAATTACCCCAACAACTGGAGGGAGAAGCAGAATTACACGTTAAACATACAATCAAATACACATACTCACATACATTCTTATAAAACTAGTACTAATGAATTTAAAAGCAATTACACACTTCTGGTTGCCATCCACTAATAGACCAGTTCACTGAAACGATGGATGGCAAAAAAAAAACACAAATCTAATGGAAAAAAAAAGAATAGTCGGTTAACAACCAGTTCACAGAAACTTGGTTGACACGACAAAATAATAAATTCAGAACAAACAAAACTAAATTTACAACAAAAGAATACTAAATGTTTAAAGCAATGGGTTCACATAAACCAAGAAAGAAAGCAAACAAAATAAACAAGATGATAATCCAAATTATATATAATTATGCCACTCCAAAAGAAACCAGATCAAAATAATGACTGTTGGATGGTTAACCCACTTAATGCCTCAAAGCGAGAGTAACGTTAGGCCACCGTATCGAATCTGCGACACGCCAAGCCACCAGACAGCTGATGTTGCACGTGTCCAGCGTTAACCAGAAATAAACACGGTTACCACAGCAGCACGGGAATGCAGGTCGCGGTAGACTACACATCCATTCCTGCAGTCGAGCCGGCGCAGCACCCCGCGACGACGGTCTGTAACGTGACCATATGCAGCACAATACTGAACGATAATCAGTGGTATAGCAGTCGACGTATACGAGGACAGCCACAAAAGTCCAGACGAGAAACCCACTGCAATGTTTCTCCCTCAGTCTGTAGACTAGAAAGATAAATACAAATTTAAGGTGGTCAATCCAGACCCTTAGTGCAACAAACAATAAATTGACACAACCTACCGGTTTAAACTGCTTGCGATGCACAGGGCATTTAAACTCCAGGACGTAAAATCCAGGACGTAAAATCAATCGGGTACCACATGCGTTGTACCCAGAGCTGCCAACTTTTCAAAAAAACTTAGAGTGAGATTTGGTGGGGCCAACCAAAATTGCCGCGAACAAAGCAAAAATTGCACAAAAAAAAAATATATATATATATAATAATAGCTATATACACACACACACACACACACATCACAGAAAACACTCTCTGCATCAGCATTTGAATGGGGTAATATTGGTTTTTGTTGTTGATTTCTTTTTTGTCTTTGATAGATAAGGTTGATAATTAATTATTTCTATTAAGACAAAATGCATCTATATGACGCTTTGTATACATTATATCCTATAGACACACACACACACACACACACACACACACACACACACACACACACACACACACACACACACACACACACACACACACACACACACACACACACACACACTATGTAGAGGCATGGTTTTGTCTAAATAGAACAAATTGATTATACATCAACCTACAGCTATACTTTTATAGGGAAGAAAAAGGAAAATAACTGTCTGTCCTGTCTGTTGCTCTTCTGTCTGTTGTGTGATTCTTTTTTGCTGTGGCTGATCTAAAAAAACAGTGTTGTAGTAAAAACTACTTTGAGTAGTTAAGTTATATTCAAGCTACCCTTTTGAAAATAGCTACACTACAAGTTACTATCAAAAAGTAGCTGGCTACATTGAAACCATGTTTCTTTTTCTTCTTTTTTACAATGAGATTGTTACAAATAACTGAATAATTGTTCATGAAGAATGTTATAATATTTGGGGTTTCAAGCTTCATAATGCAATGTAATTATGATTTCAAAGAGTATAGGCATTCAGGGTTATTGGGACACTTTTCCCCAGTCATTTCAATGGATAAAACTGTCAGAATCATTACACACAATACTCAAATATAGCCTATATCTCAAACTGGCTGCCCAAGTGCAAAATGGCTACAAATTTAACATCAGTGCAAGGACAAAATGTATGCAAATCAACTTTGCGATGCTGTTTGCGAACGTTCGTTGGAACTATGGTTTCGGGAAACACGACTCGTTTAACTATGCTTATAATGACGGAACTTGTGACCATAGTTAGCGAACGACGCTTTCGGGAAACACGACTCGTTTAACTATGCTTATAATGACGGAACCTGTGACCATAGTTAGCGAACGTCACTTTCGGGAAACACGACTCGTTTAACTATGCTTATAATGACGGAACTTGTGACCATAGTTAGCGAACGACACTTTGGGGAAACGCACCTCTGAGCGTCACAGCGCTCCACTTCGCTCATTACAGGCTCGTTCTCGTCAGAACCCAAAACGGAATGTAGCTTTAGGTCGCGCAACACCGTATTTATTTGCCCATTTATCTTGAACCCCCTCACCGAAAGCATGATCGGCTCAACATGTAGATCTATAGATAAACTCATCTTTCAGGCATTTGACCGACCGGGTTGGCACTTCAGCGTGAGAAATCGGGGGTGTGGCGTGTGAGCGTGTGAAACCAATCAAATGCGTGTGTCTCACGGCCAATGCTTGAGAGTTGGCAGCTCTGGTTGTACTGCAGGCTTCCTCAGTCCACACTAGAGAGAAACGCGAGCCAAATAAGTACATAAAACCCCAGTTCAATACAAACGTTCAGGAATACAGCCACGACTGCAGCTTCTTACCAAACCAACACTCCCGCGACACCGGAAATGGATGACGTCACCCGTGACTATGAGACGCCCCTTCCTACCACACCTGAAGCTATCTTTATAGGCCACGAAAAATAGGGAACGCCCCAGAGAAAGATCATCATCATTGGCTACATATGCAATTATAAACATTAAAAATATAATCCAAACAGTTTTATGTTTACTTCATGTAAATAAGAGTCTGCATTAATTTTCAATAATTAAAATCCATGACCTGCTGTTTTTTGCTGTATAATTGTTGAATTGCTGTCTGAATCCACATCTCTGAGTTTACAAGAAGAGATCAATACAAATTATATACATTAAATATATAAACCAAACAGCTTTATGTTTACGTCATGTAAATAAGAGTCTGCATTAACTTATTTCCACAGTTTTAAAGCGAAATCCGTCGTTTTGAGGTAAAATGTAAGACGGACCGTTTCAACTGTGTCTCGCTTCCTATTAAACAGGAGATTTAGATAATCATATAATTAATAGGATATAATTTTCCTACTATTAAATTAAATGTGAATGTATTATTCCAAGTGTATGACATTTGATTTACAGCAGACAATTGATGTTTTATAAACAAATTTCGGGAGGAACACATTCAGGAAATTAAAACTGTTAAGTGGAGCAGACCCAGATAATTAAACCTAATTGAACACAAGAGGAGCTCATTAAAAAATCAACGATAGGAGGTGTATATAGACTGCCGATTTACCTTCCTGTCGTTGACTGTTTCTTAGCATTTAGTCTGACCGTCTGCTACCATGTCGCAAATCCTATCATCCTCCTCCGATGATGAAACCAACACCCCTCGGGGCTCTCTGCCGCAAGCTGCCGGCCCTAGGGCCACTCCTCCACCGCCGGAAATTGCACCCGAGTCCCAGGCTTCTCAGCGTGGCCGCCAGCTCACTCCTCCAGCCGCTCGCTCATCAAGACGCCGAGGCCAATCCTCGCCTCCACCGGCGAGACAGCCTACTTCCTCCCCGGCGTCCTCTTACATCTCAGCCGTCTCAACGATCCCAGCCATCGGGAAATGGACGGTAAGGGCAAGCGCTGGCAAACTCCGAAGTGCAGTTCTCAAGGAAATTAACGAAAGCAGAACTGTACGCACTTTATGTCAGCTTGCAGCCAGACAAACACCGTCCAAAATCTACTCCCGCTTCCAAAACGGCCAACAGGAAGTCAAGAGCACGCAGGGCTCAGGAAACGCCTCGCTCGACACCTTCTCCTCTCCGCTCAAGATCCAGCTCGACGCGAGCAACGAGCCGCAACAACAGGCCTTCAGCAAGCCTGGGTCGCGCTCCTGATTTTACCACGTCAAGGCCCCATCTGCTTTCAACTGAGGGTCAACCTCGCACCGCGGCTTCTCACGCCACAGAGGCATTTGTAGCTGGGCCTTTCAACCCGCCTCCAGCCTCTCATTTCATTCCTCCCACAGTTACTAACCCTTTTCATTTGCAGTGGCCTTCAGCTCCTTACGCAGACGCTAGCGCGAACTTGCTAGCAGCCCAAACGCAAGGTTGCCACCAGTCCAAGCTACCTTCTGCTAACTCTTCTTCTCCTTTTCAGTGGCCTGCAGCTCCAGCAAGCACCATGCCGCCCCTACCGACAGCACAAGCACATATTCCCCAATCATATTCTACTTTTCCTCATGCTCCCAACAACTTTTCCCTCCAAGCTCCAGAAGCAGCCCAGGCTCCTCTTTCTTCCAACCTCCTTCTGCAGACTAAATCTCCATTCTCTCTCCTCACAGCAACACCGATGCCTGTCCCAGCGAATGCCATTGCCTCGGAGCCGCCTCCGGTGGCTCAAAACATCCGGGCACAGATCCTGGCAGGTGCGGATGTTGATTTGTCATCTCTCCTCTCTATGTTTCCTGCGTCAGACACCAACCGTCAAATAGACTGCGGGGATTTTTCAGTCACTCTAAAAAACCCCAACCCACATTCTTCCTGTTTACTTTCTTTTCCTGAATTTTCGATTGCTTTTTCCCGGTTCACGGATATCATTTGTTCAGTTTTCCCCCACAGGCGCCGCGAGCTGAATGATTATCTCGCAATAATAGGCGAGCTCGCGTTGTCCTTTGGGGGAGGTCATTTCTACACTTATCACAAACTCTTTTCAGCAAAGTGTGCCGTGCGGCTCGCCCAGTGGAACCAATGCGCTTACTGGGGCGCTCTTGATACAGATCTCCACAGTAGAGTGTTTCTAGGATGCAGGAATATCTCGTGCGCAGTTTGCAGGTCAGTGGCACATTCCACAACGTCATGCCCCCAGATTAACCCTTACATCCCCGGCCCAGATACGAAACAAGTTAAATCGACCAGTTATGTGCCACGACCTGCAACCACCTCAGCAAACCAAGATTTTAGAAGAAATCAACCTCGTTTTGAGGGCAACCAGCTGTGCAATGGTTTTAATACGGGGAAATGCTACAGACAACGTTGCAGATTCCTACACATATGCAATTTTTGTGGTGGAGCGCACGCTCGTTATGTATGCCCAGTGTCCAAATCTGTCAATAAAAACACAAAAAATTACTTATCGACTCCTGTGAACATTTCTCGTCTTTCCGTCGAATTAGAGCACCACCCGGACGCAGACTTCACAAATTATTTGCTGACCGGACTCAAATACGGCTTTATACCCGGCATTGAATGCCCGCTTTCCCAGAACACAATCTGTAACAATCTCCAATCTGCTCTCGCTGAAGTCGATGTTGTAGATAACCTGATTAAAAAAGAAGTCGAGTCAGGTTTTATGATCGGCCCTTTCGACGACCCTCCCTTCAACATTTTTCGTATCAGCCCCATAGGCGTGGCTACAAGAAAATTTTCGGGTAAAAAACGTCTTATAATTGATCTCTCGGCTCCGCATAACTCACAATTTCCTAGCATAAACAGCTTGATCCCTCTCAACGAATTCTCTCTCAAATATCACGATATAGAGCATGCAATCGAAATGATTAAAACCGCAGGTCGGGGGGCTTGGCTTGCAAAGATTGACATCACTTCTGCTTTCAAAGTGATGCCCATCCATCCCGATTCCTGGCACTTATTCGGGGTTCGCTGGCACGAGAAATTCTACTTCGCAGTTCGTCTAACGTTCGGTTGTAAAAGCAGCCCCAAAATTTTCGACATGCTATCAGAAGCTGTTTGTTGGATCCTGTCGAACAATTATGCTATTCCTCACCTCATCCACCTGCTAGATGATTTTCTAATTATCTCACCTCCCGACGACATCCCTGCCGCTCACATCCTCACCGTTAAAAAAGTTTTTTCAGAACTTGGAATCCCCATCGCCCAGGAGAAAACTATGGGTCCCACCACATCGATTGAATTTCTCGGTATTAATTTAGATTCAGTAAAATTCCAAGCTTCACTACCAAAAGAGAAAATTGATAGGATAATTCTTGTCTCTTCTACTTTTCTAGATAACTCCCACCATTCTAAGCGCGAACTTCTATCACTGTTAGGTCATCTGAACTTCGCATTGCGCATCATTCCTCAAGGCCGCCCTTTCATCTCACATCTCCTCTCACTCGCATCTTCGGTTCACGCGCTGGAGGACCAAATTCCGATAACCACGGCGTGTCGCAACGAACTTAAGCTATGGATAACGTTCCTAAACCAGTGGAACGGTTTGTCTTTTTTCTATAACAATCTCGTTTCTTCCCCTGTTGACATCCAACTTTTCACAGACGCAGCCCCTTCAATCGGTTTTGGGGGATTCTATCAAGGACGCTGGTTCGCGTCTCCATGGCCACCACAGTTCCAAGATATGCTTCAGTCCTCAGCTCTGTTTGAGCTTTACCCTCTTGTAGTCGCGGCTTTTTTGTGGGGGAAAGAATGGACGGCTAGTAGCATATTAGTGCACTGCGATAACGAGGCAACAGTCCAGTGCATTAATAAAGGCCGCTCTCATTCACCTGCTTTAATGCCATTCCTAAGACGTCTCATCTGGATCTCAGCTTGTGATCAATTTATTATTACTGCAAAACATGTCCCAGGGTCCGAAAACCTAATTGCTGACTCTCTGTCTCGTTTTCTGTTTCAGAAATTCAGGACATTGGCTCCAGAGGCGGATATTTTCCCAACTCCAGTACCTCACTATTCAGAACTGATATTTCCATAAATCACCCGCTAAAACCCCTCTTGGACGCATCGCTCAACAGTATCCTCCAAGCAGTTTCCCCCAGAACAATCCAATCATATGTGACAGCTTGGAGATGTGTTAAAGCTTTCCACTTCTCATATAGCTTGCTGTTCCCTGATTTTTCTCTCCTCTCAATTACCTCTTTTATCTCTTATCTCAACAATATTAAGAGTTTCCAAGTTGGGTCCATCAAAGGCTACCTGAGCGGTCTTCAATTTTTCCACAAATTAATTCACGGCACTTCATCTCCGGAGATAAAAAACTCCCAAACCTCCCTCCTGATCAAAGGAATTCAGCGATCACAACCCACCCGCCCTGACAGTAGACAACCCATAACTCTAGATTTACTCACAAAATGCATTCATACCCTTCGTACAGGATATCAACCCCTTGACACAGCCCGCACTCTAGATACCATGTTTATCTTGGCTTTCTTTGGCTTTCTTAGATGCTCAGAAATCGCAATCACCTCCAAATTCGACCACAAAGTCCACCCCACTGTCTCAGACTTATCAGTACTTGACGATGAAACCATATCATATTTAATCAAGCGAAGCAAGACAGACCAAAGTAAAAAAGGCCATTTAGTCTACATTTTCAACATCTCCTCCCAAATTCAACCATTTCAAACTGTTCTTGCATACCTCCAAATGAGGAGATTTCAGGCTAAATCTCTGTCCGAACCCCTCTTTGTAGACTCCTCTAACAAACCCATCACACGATTCTGGTTCCAAAAACAGCTCAAATCTGTTCTCCAGCAAACAGGCATCTCAGCGCAAAACTTTTCTAGCCACTCCTTCCGCATTGGGGCGGCAACAACTGCAGCGCAAAAAGGACTCTCCCAGCAGCAGATCCAAGCTCTCGGGAGATGGTCTTCTCACGCTTTTCAAAGCTACATTAGGACCGACCGATACCACATCAAGAAAGCTCACCAAACCCTTATTAATTAACAACCCTTATAAAAAACCCTATCCTTTCTTTCTCTTTTTTCAAACTAGCGAGGCTCACCCGTTCAATACAGCGAGTGTATTGAACACCGCAGAGTTCTCCTTGATAGTGGCTATTTCCTTTTCCCTATTTTTCCATCTGGCGAGGCCCACTCATCCGACACCTCGAGCTGATTTCCCTCGGATGCCGTGGAAGCCTTCCAGGCCAGCTTCCATCTTTTCTTTCCCTGACTAGCGAAGGTGCCTTTCCGATGCCTTGAGAATTGTTCTCCCATCGGATGCCGCGAGGGCCCTCCAAGCCACTATCAATCTTTTTCTCTTCCATCCAACGAGGCTTGCTTGTCCGATACCGTGAGTATTGATCTCCTTTCGGACACCACAGAGCTCTCCAGGTCTATGTCTATCCACTTTGCTTTCCGCCGTCCAGCGAGGCTACCCGAAACCGCGAGTATTGATCTCCTTTCGGATGCTGCAAAAGCTCTCCTGGGCGAACTTGCATGCTTTACCCTCCACCTGTCCGCCAGCGAAGCTTACCCATCTGATACAGCGAGTATTGATCTCCCATCTGATGTCGGCGAGAGCTTCCTGGCCGGGTGTTCCAATTCTCCTTTACCGTGCCGTCAGCCGATAGGACCCACTCCCCTGAAGCCAGAAAATGCTCCTGGTGGAGGCTGGGTGGGCCCCCTCGGTCAGTCGTTTCTTTTTAAATTGCGTCGCCCCGTCTATCGGTCAGTAGGGCTCACCTGTCTGTCGTCACGAGTATTGATCTCCCCGCCAGATGCGGCCTGAGCCTTCCTGACCGGCCGTTTCAAACAACGCGCCCTCCGTTTACAGCCAGTAGGGTGTCCCTCTGGTTGGGCGGAATAAATCATGTGCTCCTCTTTTTCGACCGGTAGGGCTTTTATTCCCCATCCAATACAGCGAGCATTGGCCTCCCATTGGATGACGCAAAGGCCTTCCCGATCGGTCACCCCAAATTCTGTCTGCTCCACACTTACCAGCCAGTAGGGCCCGTTCCGCCAGGTGCTATGAGCTCCCGTCAGAGGCAACACGGGTTCTCCCGGCCAGGTAGTTCCTGAACATGCTGCTTCTCATTTATCGGCCGGTAGGCTTTTTCCATCTGATACAGCGAGCATTGGCCTCCCATTGGATGTTGTAAAAGCCTTCCCGACCAGTTGCCGCTCCTCATTATCGGCCGGTAGGGTTTTTTCATCTGATACAGTGAGCATTGGCCTACCATTGGATGTCGTAAAAGCCTTCCCGACCAGTCGTTCCAAGCTATACTGCTTTTCATCATCGGCCGGTAGGGTTTTTCATCCGACACAGTGAGCATTGGCCTCCCGTTGGATGTTGCAAAGCCTTCCCGTCCAGTCGTTCCAAACCTTGCTGCTCCTATTTTATCTGCCGGTAGGGTTCTTCCATCTGATACAGTGAGCATTGGCCTCCCATTGGATGTTGCAAGAGCCTTCCCAAACCGTAGTTCCAACCATGCTGTTTTCAATTATCGGCCGCTAAAGCTTTCCATCTGATACAGTGAGCATTGGCCTCCCATCGGATGTTGCAAGAGCCTTCCTGACCAGTCGTTCAAAACTAAGGCTGCTTCCAGCCATCAGCCAGTAGGGCTCGTCTGCCCAATGCCGCGAGCAGCTCCCATCAGAAGCAACAGGCCCTCCGGGCCAAGCAACCAGGCTCATCAAAACGCCAGCCTACCAATTATCTGCGTATTTGGGGGGGGGGTTTGGTGGCTGTCCCCTGTTTTTGCATTTTGGGGGGTACACTGGGTTCGGGCAAAATTCCAAGCCCGGAGCCCTCCCCCGGACAGCACGCCAAATACGCATAATATTTACTCTATTTAATTTGATGTAAGTGTGAACTCGTGAATCATGTGAGTTTAGTCACTGAGGTGCACATTTATTCTTACAGACGTCCACATGAGAAACACTCACCGTCAGAATAAGGCTATTGTTGAAGCCATGTACAGCAGTTGATATTTTACACTAAATCTATTTCCTTGTCTTTTTTTCGTATCTCATGTTCTCAGGAGCCAACTCGTAAGTACAATCCGGGTTACTTGACTGTAATTCTAGATGCTGCACTGCTTAGCGCATATGGGAACGTCTTTATCAGTGACCAGCTGAATATTGTGTGTAACACATCAATAGAATTGACCCGGAGGTATTATAGCCTCGGTTGGTGAGGCTAGATGAACCCACAGCTGCATCGTCAGAATATTTTGTCTGAAGAGCAGTCCTAGGACATCTTCAGCACGGCAAAGCAGCACAGCATCTCGTTCCACTTTTTCAGGGAATAGGGTTACAGTCAAGTAACCCGGACCATTCCCTTTCAAAAGATACACTCAGTGCTGCGCTGCTTAGCGCTAATGTGAACGAGAATACCCACGCCACCATGCATGAAGGTGTCTGGACCTCCTACGGTTGTGTAGGTGTGCTCACAAGAACGCGAGAGGCCTCAGACATTAGCTTGTGATGTCGACTCAAGGACGTGAGAGCCCGGAGTGGCATGAGCATCCAAACTATAAAACTTTATAAATGTGTGTGGAGAGGACCAGCCTACCGCATCACAAACACTTCGTAAGGGAGCACCCCTTGCTAACGCAGTAGAAGAGGCGACCCCCCAGGTGGAGTGAGCCCTTAATCCTATAGGCGAAGCTTGACTGCGCGCCCCATAGGCAAGAGCAATAGCATCCCTGACCCAATGTGACATAGTCTGTTTAGTGGCTGCCGCAGTAGTCTAAGCACGATGGAGATATTGACAGAGCCTGCATATCCCCAATTCTTGTTCTGGTCAGAATTTTGTCAGACACAGACTCTAGAGGTTCAAAGGGGGTCTCAAACAGACCCTTGAGGACTATAGCTAAGTCCCATGAAAGGACCTTGGTTCTCGAGGGAGGCCTCAGTTGTCTGGCCCCACGAATGAAACAAGCAAGCAGAGGATGTCTCCCGAGCGGCATCCCATCAACCAAGGCGTGGCAAGCCAAAAAAGCGGCCGCATATATCCTGAGAGTGGCGGGCATGTGCCAACTTTTCCTGCAGGAAGTCCAGAACTGAAGCTATCTGGCAATTGACTGGATCTTCATTAAGTGTCGTACACCACGTTTCAAAGAAACCCCATTTACTGGCATAAATTCTTCTAGTTGAGGAAGCCCTAGCACTTAGAATGGTCTCAATAACGTCAGGCGAAAGCCCAGAGTCCCTCAGTTGGTACCCATCAGGGGCCAAACATACTGCTGGGCGGTATTCCGTTTCATACCGAATACTGGTATTTATTTTTGTTATGATATGAATTTTGATGATACCACAGTACCGGTATGTGTCGCTCAACCAACGTTCAGAACGCGGTGTCATTGTTTGAGGGGTCCCGTTTCATTGTTGCACTGTAGTGAGAACACAGCTGAGATTGCATCACAGCCTTTGCCTGAATCCGAAATCACCCGCTAAAGCCTCATTCACCATTCACTATTCCCTACGTTATCCACTTATATTGTTCACTTGAAAAAGTGAATGAAAACGAGTGAGTGAATGGGGACAGCCATTGTGTGTACATGGGCTGAGTGCACTCAATAACGTCCGCTAAGGTTTCAGACACCACTACCAATGGCTGTCCCCTCAAATAGTGCCCTATTTGAGGTTATAGGGGGCGATCTCAGAGACAGGTCTGTGGCTCGACGAAGCTCAGAGAAGGCTCCACATCGATTACACCCCCCCCCCCCCCACACACACACACACTCAAATCCATCAAGAGGTCAGCCTGGTATGTCTGCAACACTGCCGTAGTGTGCAACGCAGCAACAGCCTGACCTGCAGCTTAGTAAGCTTTACCCATGAGAGCCGAAGTTGTTCTGCATGGCTTCATGGGGAGGGTAGGTTTCTTTAGCAAAAATGCAGACCCAGGCGAGAGATAGCTTGTGAACGTCTTTTCAACCTGTGGCATCTACGCATTCCCGCGTGATTTCCCGCCCACGATAGTTGAATAGGTCGACATCGAGGGCACAAAAACACGTTAAAGGGATAGTTCACCCAAAAATGAATATTCTGTCATCATTTAGTCACCCTCAAGTTCCAAACCTGTATGAGATTCTTTGTTCTGCTGAACACAAAAGAAGATATTTTTAAGAATATTTGTAACAAAGCAGATAGAGCAACTATTGACTACCATAGTATTTTTCCCCTACTATGGTAGTCAATGGTTGCTCTCTCTGCTTGGTTCCCAACATTCAGCAGAACAAAGAAACTCATACAGGTTTGGAACAACTTGAGAGTGAGTAAATGATGACCCTATCCTTTTAAGTATACAGTTTACTCCATGGCTTTTAAAGTTCGTCATGGAGGTCCTAGAAGAAATGGAGAGACTGATGTTGTGGTCCTTCCCCCCTGCCACCTGACAGAAACCTATCCTCAAGCTTACAGCATTTGGGGGTCTCTTGTTCGTGGGCCAGTCAACCTGTAACCTGGCCACCGCACGAGTAACAACCTTGAGTAGTTCCTCAACGAATTTACTATCGTGTGAGGAACGCTCAGAGGCTGGCTGCTCGAATCCGCAGAACCAAGAGATTCATCATCATCGTCTCCCGCGTGAGCCAAAGAAGCACCGGAGTGCCAGATCTGGTGAGCGGATCTGGATCTGGTGAGCAAGCAAGCGAAAGGGACCGACCCGTCTCTTGCTCATCAGCCAAATCCATTTGGGAGCCCCATGATGAAAGTATGGGTGGGAACTGAAAGTAGCCAAGAGGAGCACGATGCATTTTGACTGTAAAGAGCTCGCAATGCTTGCACTCTCCTGACTCCAATGCAGCGACCACATGCTCCTCCCCCAAAAAACACACAAAGCAGTAAGCATGTGTATCCAGTTCTGACATTGGGCGAGAACATGGAGGGACTCAGCGCTTACTTGGCTGACTCATTTTCAATGGATTTCTTTTGACCTTAAACTCTTTTCACTTGAATGTCATAGATGAGAAAGAGAGAAACCTGCACACTGCCAGTTAAAAACTAACTCCTAACAACAGATCTGAAGTAGAGTTTTTAAGAGAGAGACAGAGTTTTTGACGCACACATACACAGAGTGTTCTGAAAACAAAATATCCTGACGATGTAGCTGTGGGCTCATCTATTTATAGCCTCATGTCGCGGGTGTGCGCTGATGACGTCACCAACCGAGGCTGTAATACCTCCGGGGCAATTCTATTGATGTGTTACACACAATATTCAGCTGGTCACCGATAAAGACATTCCCAAATGCGCTAAGCAGTGCAGCATAAATTGGAGCTTTTGAAAGGACAGTCTCATTAATCTGCTGTAAAGTTACTGTAATATGTTTCCAGCGTGCAGGATGAAATATCCTGTTTTAACTGCTCATTAATGTCTGATGAGGAGATTGATCATTCATCATCTTACTTTCATACGGTTTCACTAAAGTCACATTTGGTCAATCACTCAAAGCTCATTCCCTCTCTGTGTCTTTTGTTGTCTTCAATATCATTTCCTTAAAGAGATTAATGAGAAATGGATAGCCATTCCGGATATAAACGAAGGTAAAACTATTATATAATCACAAGAACTCAAATAAATTTTTATAAGCAGTGAGAGAACTTTGATCTATTTTTGTTTATGAACTATCACTTTTACTCGTGTTTTATTGGAGCATACTGTGATCTGAACACTTTTTAGGGTTAAAGCTCAGAGAAGGAGACATCATGGAGGTAAGTCTGTACATATAAATGGAGGAAAGTCTATATATATATAAGATCAGGAGACGTGATGAATGATCTGCTTTAAAGCCTAGGCAAGGGAGCGTCATTCCAGGGAATCTGTGGGATATTCCCGTCCCCTATAAGCTGAGTGCCAATCTCAGTAAGATTTCTGATTTCTCACTTACGCTTCCATCAACTTTTAAACACTTAATGTAACTTTCATATTGTTTTCCACTCAGTTTAGTTTGTGTTTGTAGGTATGAACAGTAGAGGAGTCATTCTGAGAGCCTTTGAGCAGTTCAGACTGAAATCATGTATTGACTTTAAGCCCAGAGCCGCTGAAGAGTTTTACATCTCTGTGGAGAGTCGTGAAGGGTACAGTATGATTACAGTTACTAATCAACAATATTAGTCATATATTATTATAGACTGATCTGATGTAGCCTGTGCTGTAATGAATGTGCAGAGTCAAATATCTGACTTAGATATTCAAGCACATAGACTATTGCGTCTGGAAATAAAAAGCACAGTTTGTATTATTGTTGTTGTTGTTATGAGATGTCATTTGACTGGTAGTTTTATATGAATGTGCTGGTATCTCTGACTGGATTGGCAGGTGCTGGTCATCTATCGGACGCTCGTCTCCTGGAGGTCAGACTCTTTCCATTGGAGATGACTGTGGAAGAAAAGCCATTGTTGAGCACCAGTTTCTCCATGCACTGGGATTCTCCCACCAGCACACAAGATATGACAGAGATGATCATGTGACCATAAACTATGGAAACATCGAGACAGGTTGCCACATCATTTTATTATGAATTAGCTTTACATACCGAATGTCATTATTACTAAAGAGCGCTTAGAGAAAATAAGCCATTCCTTATGAACCATCACATTAATAACTGCTATAGTCTTTATTTTCAGGCTATGAGAGTTATCTGAATAAATCCAGTGAGAATGTGTCCGTCACCCCGTATGATTATTACTCTGTGATGCATTTTGATAAAAACGCCTTCAGCAACGGTGATGGACCCACGATCATTACCAAGAGTCCTGAGTTCCAGGAGGTGATCGGACAACTAATGGAAATGAGTGAATATGATGTGATTGAGCTCAACAAACTCTATAAATGCAGTGAGTATTTGACCACTTTCATTTGAGGCTTTAATGTTTTTATTAAAAAGAATATGCCTTATAAAACATTTTTATCTATCACATCCAATAGTCTTTTAAATCCATTTACTGGCCATTTATTTAAATTTTTTATATTTACCTAATATTATGTTACTTAAAGTATATATTTTATAAATACTGTAAATGCAGATAATACCAGTAAAGTTTTGACTTTATGACTGTATTTCTTTGGGCGCACAGGAGTTTTACAGGAATTTAACATATCAGTCTATATCAGTGGTTCCCAACCTTTTTTGCTTGAAGGCCCCCCTCCTCTCAGAATAAATAACGAGCCCTGGCAATGTTATTTAAAAAAAAAAAAAAAATTACAATATATTGACATTCAGGGCCCTATTTTAACGATCTGAAACGCAAGTGTCAAAGCGCGAAGCGCAAGTAACTTTGTGGGCGGGTCTCGGCGCTGTTGCTATTTTCCCGGCGGGATAAATGGCTCTTGCGCCCGGCGCAAATCTAAAATGGGTTGGTCTGAAGTAGCTTCATTATTCATAGGTGTGGTTTGGGTGTAACGTGAATAAACCAATCCGAGCGTCATCCAACATTCCCTTTAAAAGCAGGTGCGCAAGTTCCATTATGGATTGCTATTATTATGGCGTATTTACCAGGCGCACGCCAGGAGCGGTTCACAGCCGAGGAGACTGATGTTTTTTGTAAGAGCAGTGAAAGACAGAGAAGTGTATGTTGTACATTATGGTAAAGGTGATTTCACAGTCTTTTTTTTTTCAGTCTTTCAGTTTTTTCAGTTTTTCAGTCGATTTTTTTTCCTTGTTCTTGACGGACAAACCAATTTGTCAGATGTCCTTATATACATATATGTCTTGCCACTATTGGGCAAACAGGTCTTATCCTTAATTATTACAATTAGCCTGAATCATTTGTAAGCTAGATTTATGCCTATTTTTCACATCTTCGTGGCACACCACAATGATTTCCGTCATCTCATGTGTTAATATTTTTTAGTGTAACAATTTATGATTTGCAAAAATAACTGTTGCATCTGTGTAGATTACATGAGCAAAGTGTATGCGCGTTGTGCACGCTATACATTATGGTCAAGCATGCGCCCTTAAAATAGCATAATGAACAACGCGCAACGCGCCACTGACTTTAGACTAGGTTTTTTCTGGTCAGTGGCGCAATTGTTTAATGGAACAGCAAAATAGCACCAGGGATTGTTTGCGCCGGAACACGCCTCCTTTTTTGCGCTGAACCGCCCAGGTAGCGCAAGTTCATTCACTAGTTTAGCGACGTGCTTCTGTGGAGGGAAAAGCGCGCTTTGCGCGGGTGCAAAATAGGAATGACACATGCGTCGGTGTACAAAGTCAATTGCGCTGGGTGCAAGATAGGGCCCTCTGTGTTCTTTTTTTCAAACATACTTTGCAGACATTCTTTACAGCTTAGAAGTACTCACTCTGCTCAGTTACAGTACAATAAGTACAAATAAACAAAAGTCAACCTGCCACACCAAACAAGACCACAGGGAGATGCCAAATGACCTTAAATAATTACTATACGGGTCCATTCATAATTAATAAACACACTAAAATACAAATGAAAAATAAAATGATTCTGAATGTGTGGAAACTTAGCCATCTGAAGTCGATGTCATCAGTGAACAGTTCCTCTGTCAGAACAAACAATGTGGAGCTTATGCCCGTGTAACACCACTGATACTCACAAACTTCTCCAAAGCACACTTCTTCGGCGAGGATCCGTTATAAAACACTCACAGTCCATTCATTTTGACAACTACGTGAATATATAGAAATACGATGTTATATCAATCAGTGAGCCGAGAGCGCATGTTTTTGTTTGAGCATCAAGAACATACTCACGCGTGATTCCTGCATGTCACTGTAATCGTCTTTACCTTCATTACAATCGTCACCCAAACAAAACTTTATTCATTGAGCCGAGAGCGCACATACACGGTTTGCGCATCAATTATACCGGACACGCGCGTGCCTAATGTATGTCACTGCAATCCTCTTTACCTTCATTACAACCATCATCCATCAAAACTTTTTAGCGACACTGGTTTGCTTTATCCATCTGAAATGTTCATGAAGCGGTTGGGTGTTTTGAGCCGCCGTTCAGTCAGTAATTCACACAGCGCAATTAGGAACGCCTTGGGCTGCTCCGAATACAAAACGATCAGAGAATATGCACGAGAGAGGTTGTTCTTTGTTGTAATTTATATTTTTAATTTATATAATTTATCTTTTATTATTTAACGTATCAATGATAAAATGTATGAATTATTTTAATATATTCAAATGAATTTATCTCGCAGCCCACCCGGAGGATTGGGCACCACTGGTCTATATATTTCATTTTATTTAGGTTTAATAGGCATAATCATAATCATAAAAATCATAATAAATAAAGACATGATCAGCGAGTGGATTTAAAAGGCTGTGAGATGGGATGGATAAAAAAATCATGTAGGCCCATAATATTTTATGTTTTTAAATATTATTTTATAATTTATTGATAACAAACTTAATTTGAATGCTGTTTATAGGCACCATCACGCACAATATAATAGGCTATAATATAGATTAATGTAATAATTTTCACTCATAATTAAAATAAATATTAATATAGGCCTGTCCATTTCTGATAAGGTTGCTAATTCCAGGTTGCTATGGTTGCGAGGTTTTGTACACATTGAACCCGTGGCCATGAGAAAAATATATATCATTCCCTCAATAGGATCTCGAGGCCATGACTTTACATCACATGACCTTGAAGTTTGATTTACTTACTTACGCCTATTACCCCTACTGGGACATAGGCCTCCGACAAGGGTTCTCCAGGCATCCCAGTCCTGCGCCAGTCTCTCCAGCTGTCCCCAAGTGCGGCCTGTACTCTTTACATCGGCATCCAGGTCTCAGCTGTTTCGAGGTCGGCCTCTCTTTCTTTTCCCTTGGGGGTTCCATTTAAGGGCTTGCCTACTGATGTTGGAAGCCGGTTTGCAAAGCTGGTTTTGGCTTGTACGCTGCCAGAGTTCCTGGTTGCCTATACCATGACCATCCAATCTGGAGAATGCGCTGCAGACATGTGTTGATAAGTGTCTGTATCTTTTTGGTGGTGGTTAAAGTGGTCATCCATGTTTCAGCGCCATAGAGCAGAACTGACTTCACATTTGTGTGAAACACCCTGATCTTTGTTTTGATGGACAAGTCTCTTGAGCTCCAGATATTCTTTAGTTGGAGCTGTCCTGGCCTTGCCAATCCTCGCCTTCACATCGGCGTCGGTTCCACCTTGTTTATTGACGATGCTGCCAAGGTATCGGAAGTGGTCCACTTCCTCTAGTGTTTCCCCTTCCAGCACGATTGGGGATGTGTAGGTAGTGTTGACCTTTAGGACCTTGCTCTTTCCTTTGTGAATGTTGAGGCCAAGGTGTGTGGAATTTTGCCACGATACTGGTCTTTTCCTGCATCTGCTGCCGGATGTGGGAGAGAAGGGCCAGGTCGGCACCCTGTAATGTCTAAGCAGCCTCCAAAGTGATGTCCTGTCCACGGCGTCAAACACTTTCTCAAAGTAAATAAAATGGACGTACAGGGAGGAATTCCACTCGAGAGACTGTTCCAGGATGATGCGCAGAGCTGCAATCTGGTCTGTGCATGACCTATCTTTGCGAAAGCCAGCCTGTTGGTCTCATAGCTGGGGGTCGACAACGTCCTTTATCTTGTCTAGTAGAATCCTATTAAAAACCTTCCCTGGGATGGATAGTAAAGTAATTCCTCTATTACTTACTAACAGGAGCTCTTAATGAGGTAACCTTCTTTCCATTCTGTGGGTACTTTTTCTTCTTCCCAGATCTTCTTGAAGAGGGGATGGAGCATCTTTATGGTAGTCTCTGTGTCAGCCTTTAATGCCTCTGCTGGAATACTGTTGGGTCCTACTGCCTTACAGCTTTTCAATTTCATAATGGCTTTACAGATTTCTTCCTTAGTAGGTGCACTACAGTCAATTGGCAAGTCTCTATCTGCTGGTTAGATATCTGGTGGGTCCTGTGGGGCTGGCCTGTTAAGCAGCTACTCAAAGTGTTCAGCCCATCTTTGCTTCTGTCCTTCATCATCATTTATCTGTTTTCTTTCCTTGTCTTTTACTGGTCTTTCTGGTTTACTAAACTTTCTAGAAAACTTTTTAGTGGTGATGTTTAGTTTCATGTTTCTATTTCTGGCTGCTTCTTCTGCTTCAGCCACTAGGGTCTCTACATAGTTCTTTTTATCTGCTTTTATACTTTTCTTGACACTCTTGTTTGCTTGTGCATATTGTTCCTGTGCCTTAGCTTCTTAGCACATCTTGGAGGGACCTCCTGAATTTCTTGGTAATACATATATGGTCAATCTGGTTTTCATTGGAGAGGTCCGGCGATATCCAGGTTGCCTTGTGTATTCATCTATGAGGGAAGATGCTTCCTCCTATGACAAGGTTGCTTACGGCGCAATGGTCAGCAAACCTCTCTCCATTTTCATTCATCTCTCCCAAGCCCTCTCGTCCCATGCCCTCCTCATAGCCTGTGTTGTCTCGCCCGACCTTGGCATTAAAGTCTCCCATTACCATGGTGATGTCTTCAGAGATGTATAAAGTACTAGAGACACAGACTTGAGTAAAAGTACAAGTTCCTTACCAAAAAAGTGACTTGAGTAGAAGTTGAAGTGCTCTTTAAGCACCACACTTAAGTAGAAGCACTAAAGTATTCAACATTTTTGTACTTAAGTATTGCAAGTAGTTTATTTTAAAATGTACTACTCAAGTACTGAAAGTAAAAGTACAAGTATTGTGTTATGTAGTTATTAAAGAAAGTAGTCAAAAGTTTGAACATCATATTGTTTTTATTATTTCAAATGATTAACCTAAAGGACAATCACAATGTTGGTAATTTTTCTACACATATATAAATAACCTGAAATACTATAGTTCATTAAGATTAAATCTTACTAACCACAAAAAATGGGGTAAGCACACTTATATTCTCATTTCAAGAGGTGTTCTGAGTAAATTATTTGTTTGTAACACTTTACAATATGGTTTGATTTGTTAACATTACATTAGTTAATGTATTAAACTAATAACTAACATGAACTAACCATGATCAATACATTTGTTACTGTATTTATTAATCTTTGTTAATCTTAGTTAATAAAAATACAGCTGTTCATTGTTTGTATATGTTACTTCACAGTTCACATTAACTACAAATAGAGAGCAATTTGAGCTCAAGACGCTCGTGTTGTTTTAAAGACAGTGAATGCGCGCGTGCGCGGGGCTCTCTCTCTCTCTCTCTCTCCCTCTCGCGCGCGCTCTCTCTCACAGCCACGATCACTTGAAGTTGAAGGGGTGGAAGGTGGTGTTTTTGGTTTGTCCATCTTTTAAGCTGATCAAAAGGCAGAACGGAAGCACGCGCAGTCTTCTTAATAGCTTGATTCAGCTTCATCAAACCTGCCATCTACTGTTCTGGCAGTGGTAATGTGGATGGAATGATTCGTAACATTTTTATAATTGTAACGAGTAACGATGCAGCACATAAAAAAATATCGGAGTAAAAGTATTAAACTCATCGAAAATATGTACTGAAGTAAAAGTGGAAGTAGGAGAAAAAAACAATACTCTAGTAAAGTACAGATACTGCCTTTTAGTACTTAAATACAGTAGTGAAGTAGTTCTACTTCGTTACTATACATCTCTGGATGTCTTTTCCTGAATGACTGTCAATGATGGTCTGGAATCTATTGTAGAAATCTTCCTTATCTTCTTCCTTGCTGTCATTTGTGGGGACATAGCACTGAATAATATTAATGTTATTCTTCTCTTCTTACTTCTAAATGAAGCAGTGATCAGTTTTGGTCCATGTGCCTCCAATGAATGTTCTCCGTGCAGTCTTGGAAAGCATAAAGGCCACTCCTTGGGTGTGTGATGCATGGTGTGCACATTCCGATGATGGTGGTGGTCCTGGTAGAAATGATGGTCCTCGGCCTGGTAGCTTTCAGTGTCTGGCTTTCACTAGGAGATCCACCCTCTCCCATATCCGATAGGTCAGTTGAAATCCTTGTTGGCGTTTCTGTCGCAAGGTTTTTTTTCTATGGGGAGGGGTTGCTAGCCCTTCGCCCAACCCTCCTCCTTTTACATCCGGGCTTGGGACCGGCAATGGTGGAGTTGACATTACCTTGACGAAATTATCTCGTGGCCACACTTAATTATCACGTTCCCATGAGTTAATATATTTTGGCCACGTCAAAACTAAGTGAACCGAACATGTCCCCTCCCGCTTACCGTTCTGAATACCTCACCTGAACCCATATTTGATTCCAGGGAGAGCAAGGGCCATTGTGATGAACTGAAATGGTGATGAATTGCTGTAGTCTCAGTGTGTGTTTGTGTGCACTGCAGATTCGTCCGTCTCTTTCCTTGACCACTGTAGTTTTGATGATGAATCTCTGTGTCAGATGAGCGTCTGTTCTGCTGCTGATTATGGCTGGCAGAGAGTGAACTCAGTGAAGGGCATCAGTGTGACTGACCACACGTACTTGGGCAGAGAGCAGAACGGTCAGATCTATTACAGTCAGTCAGTAGAAATGCTCCACTTCCATCCACAGCTGCTACACACCTGTCTTCATGCCCGCAGGCTCGTCTTTGTTCATGCACTTCAGCACTGAGGGCAGAAACCAGGGGGACGCAGCCAGATTGGAGAGCAAGACACTGACCCCTACAAGAGCCTGCAAAGTCCAGTGCCTGCAGTTCTACTACTATCACAGCGGGAATGAGTCTGACCAGCTCAACATCTGGATCCGAGAGTACCAGAATGAAGCCGACAGCACAGGAACTCTCAGACTCATGGATCAGATCACAGGTCTGTCTCTTCTTCACACACTCATATAGGCCTGTGTCTCAGTGTGACTGACCGCTTCATTTCTTGCAGAAACCCCTGGGAATTACTGGAAGCTGCATCATGTGCCACTGAACGCCAATAAATCTTTCCAAGTTGTGTTTGAAGGCCGTAAAGGAGCAGGAAATTCCAGTGGAGGCTTCTCACTGGATGATATCAATGTTTCAGAGACAGAGTGTCCCATCACATGGCAGATAAGAGACATTGAGAAGGAAATGAACAGTGGGGTTGCCTATTTCCTGAGTCCACTGTATTACTCCAGTGATGGTTATCGCTTTTATGCTGAGTTATTTTTTTCAAGGAATGAACTTTCAATGGGTGTTTCTTTGGTATCTGGTGCAAACGATGAGCAGCTGCAGTGGCCTTGTCCATGGAGACAAATAACCGTCCAGATCCTTGACCAGAATCCACACATACAGAAGCGCATGTCCTTTGAGCAAAGCATCACCACCGACCCTAATGAAGGTTAGATCTGTAATGCAATCTGATATTATTATTCTCATTATTCATGTGTTTATATGCAACAATTTTAACTTAGATGAGAATCAAAGTTATTATCTGAAGCTTTCAGGGTTATTTCAAAAGCCATGTTTTGCTCTAACAGATGGCAATTATTACTGGGATAATCCTCGAAACATTGAATTGGGAGATCAAATCAACATTGACGGCAATGAGTCTGTATCTGTGGGTGGATCAGCCTATTTTCAGCTCCTCACAAGGGAGGATCTCACTAGAAGAGAGTTTATCAAGGGCGGTGACATCATACTTCTCTTGACCATGCAAGGTAGGATTTGAGCTCAGAGAACAGGTTTATCTGCTGTATTAAGAGCAAACTGGGCCTTATTAGAATGATATGGAGCCGGATCAGCCTCAAAAATAATACATTTACAAAACACAGTTCATAAAATACACAATAAAAGCATAAATATTACACAAATGCATCTTCCCTAAATAAATGTAAAATCTTTACACAAATGTGTCTATTTCAAGTTTTTGAGTTAATGTCCATCACACATTTATGAATGATGTCACATTTATGGATCGATGAATCTGTATTTGCAAATAGTCTGCTTTGAATGTGTGTGTTATTTTTGAGACTTTCCTGACAGTTTAAGATTCATAAATATCTTTTTTTGAGGATGTTCTGTTTAGCCAATCGCGGTGAGCTTTTAATCCTCCAAACAAAACGCTCCTTACTGACCAGACTCAAGAAACTCAACGCTTGTCCTGTGCATTGCTCCATGATCGGGTCCTTCATATGTAAAGACATTTTAATGCAAACTCTTTTTCTAGCACCTGATTACAATTTCTACTAAATCACATTATGATTTATATCGTTAGCACAAAATACAGCTAGCGGTTAGCCTGCTGTCTTATACACCAAAGCTGCACCTGTTTATTCAGATCAGTCTGTAATGTTATTAATAAGTGTTCAATGTCCAGATATTTCATTTAATAATAACAATTTAACAAATTCGTTTGCCCATATAATCTTAAGATATTTAGGTTAAGCTTATTTGGCTTGTTGTGTACTGATGAGTGGCTCGATGAAGCAGCTTCAACTCCAGCTCTGATATACCTCCACAGTGACTAAATGATTATGTAGGGCAAGGTAGACCTGAGATAAAGGTGGAGTTTGGGGAGGTGTTGGGCTGCTGGAACATCTGAGACTGGGTAGAAGTAAGCAGCTGTTAATATACTCTGGCTGTTGGCTGTTGATTGGAAGATTAGATGGGCTTGCTCCTCCCTAAATTACATTTGGAACTTCACTATGTGATGTGTTCTGTTATTATTAGTAGTAATATCAGGTTCAGTAACTTTTGATCAGGCATTAAAAACAGCCACCACTACCACCTGAGGGAGATTTCCAACATACTCATCATTCATAAATGTGTGATGGACATTAATTAAATAACTTGATATATACACATTTGTGTAAAAAGTTTAGATCAGGCTCCATAAATGATGAATGATATTCTCATCTTTATGAATGATGATTGGGCAGGAATGATATTCTCATCTTTATGAATGATGATTGGGCAGGAATGATATTCTCATCTTTATGAATGATGATTGAGCAGGAATGATATTCTCATCTTTATGAATGTTGTACTGATCCAGATATCTCAGGACTGCTCCAGAATGACGCTCTACCCTGCCCTAAAGCAACAGTGAAGAACTTCCCCATTTCTCCTGACGCAAGTGTCCAGCAGGGACCATGTCCTGCGAGGTGAATGTCCTTTAACCTCTGGTGTACATGTGACTAATGCACACTATATTTAAGAACTAATGTAGGAGAGAACATGCAATACTGTGTGGATATAGTCTGGGAGCTTACGCTGCTACAAGGTGAAGCATGACACTTTCAAATTTTATACATTTTAATACGAAATTCAAACAATAAATACTGTTGTTTTGTCATAATATGGCATGACAGATCGCTGTATCGCCTCAGTTACAGGTGCTGGTCATATAATCAGAATATCATTAAAAAAGTTGATTTATTTCACTAATTCCATTCAAAAAGTGAAACTTGTATATTATATTCATTCATTACACACAGACTGATATATTTCAAATGTTTATTTCTTTTAATTTTGGTGATTATAACTGACAACTAAGGAAAATCCCAAATTCAGTATCTCAGAAAATTTGAATATTGTGAAATGGTTCAATATTGAAGACACCTGGTGCCACACTCTAATCAGCTAATTAACTCACCACACCTGCAAAGGCCTTTAAATGGTCTAGTTCTGTAGGCTACACAATCATGGGGAAAACTGCTGACTTGACAGTTGTCCAAAAGATGACCATTGACACCTTGCACAAGGAGGGCAAGACACAAATGGTCATTGCAAAAGAGGCTGGCTGTTCACAGAGCTCTGTGTACAAGCACATTAATAGAGAGGCGAAGGGAAGGAAAATATGTGGTAGAAAAAAGTGTACAAGCAATAGGGATAACCGCACCCTGGAGAGGATTGTGAAACAAAACTAATTCAAAAATGTGGGGGAGATTCACAGAGTGGACTGCAGCTGGAGTCAGTGCTTCAAGAACCACTACACACAGACGTATGTAAGACATGGGTTTCAGCTGTCGCATTCCTTGTGTCAAGCCACTCTTGAACAACAGACAGCGTCAGAAGCGTCTTGTCTGTGCTAAAGACAAAAAGGACTGGACTGCTGCTGAGTTATGTTCTATGATGAAAGTAAATTTTGCATTTCCTTTGGAAATCAGGGTCCCAGAGTCTGGAGGAAGAGAGGAGAGGCAAACACAATCCACGTTGCTTGAGGTCCAGTGTAAAGTTTCCACAGTCAGTGATGGTTTGGGGTGCCATGTCATCTGCTGGTGTTGGTCCACTGTGTTTTCTGAGGTCCAAGGTCAACGCAGCCGTATACCAGGAAGTTTTAGAGCACTTCATGCTTCCTGCTGCTGACCAACTTTATGGAGATGCAGATTTCATTTTCCAACAAGACTTGACACCTTCACACAGTGCCAAAGCAACCAGTACCTGGTTTAAGGACCATGGTATCCCTGTTCTTAATTGGCCAGCAAACTCGCCTGACCTTAACCCCATAGAAAATATATGCGGTATAGTGAAGAGGAAGATATGATATGCCAGACCCAACGATGCAGAAGAGCTGAAGGCCACTATCAGATTAACCTGGGCTCTCATAACACCTGAGCAGTGCCACAGACTGATCGACTCCATGCCACGCCGCATTGCTGCAGTAATTCAGGCAAAAGGAGCCCCAACTAAGTATTGAGTACTGTACATGCTCATACTTTTCAGTTGGCCAAGATTTCTAAAAATCCTTTCTTTGTATTGGTCTTACGTAATATTTGTAATAATATGTCAGTTATAATCATCAAAATTAAAAGAAATAAACATTTGAAATATATACAAGGTTAAAATAGAAAAAAGGGTTTAAATTCCAATGCAAAGAGACAAATAAAGTAATTTTGTGTGCGGAAAAATATAACAAATATTAATTTTCATTTGTAATGCCATGGTTTACCCACTAGGTTCCTGGATGGCTCTTTAATAAACATACATGTAAATATAAATAGCCTATACATGTATCAACTAGTCTGCCTGCTCATGAGTATTGCAGGTCATTACTGCTTACTTATTTTTAGGTTTTGCATTTGAGTAAATATTGAGACATGATCAAACACTAGATTTTTTTAAATGTGGAATTTAAGAAAGTTAATAACTTACATCCTAATATTTTAATGATACTCGTATAAGCACACACCAGTGAATATTAATGAATGCAAGCAACACTGAATTTAACCCAAGAAAAGTTTAAAATAGTGCTAAAAAATGTTTTCCCCTTATATGTACAGTAGGCTAAGAATCAAGATCTAAATTAGACAATGCCATCAAACACTGGACAGAAGGCGTTCAGAGAGAAGCTGATGCATCTGATGATAAAAACCTGACAGTATTTTTGTGTGTTTCTTAGAGCTCTTCCCACATCTCAGCCGAACTCAACAACTACAGCAACAACAACAACTAGCACAAGAGCTACACCAGGACCCACATAGCGGTAAGACTACAGCATTAATTTAAACAAGTTTTTTTTATTTTTTTTTTATTTAGTGTTTTTATTTTTGTAAAGGTATACAGAACATTTTGCAATACTAGAAATAAAACCTATTAGACCACTATTACCCACGAGTCCCCCCAACAATTAGCTTCTTTGCAGCCATCATGGCAGCTAGCCCAAATTTCCGTACCTTCTCATTGAGAGGATATTGAGAGTTGTCATTCAACAATAAAATGACTGGATCTTTGGGAAAACGAATCCTAGAAGCCTTGTACAACACGTCAAGCACCATATCCCAGATTTTTTGCATGTCTGGACAGTCCTAGAGCATATGCATCAAAGTGTCAAAGCATCCAGGTCCACAAAAATTACAATACGGGTGAGGAGATAGACCCATTGCATGTTGTATGCGCGTGGTTAAATATGCCCTGTGACTTTAAAAAGAATGAATTGGTGGTTAGGGTTTGTAGATGCATGGAATGTATTCACACTGTATTCTATTCAATGATTCTGTTAGAAGTGTTCAAATCCAATAGCCAAGCGCTGGCTTTAGGGACATTATCTGCATTTATTAAAATAAAAATATGAAACAGTCCCTGTGCTTGGAGCATTGCAAATCCAGTTCACCAATGGGTGAGTTTGAAGGTTTTTACCCCATGGTCCCTTATGGGCCTTTAATGCGGCCCATAATTAAAAATATTAAAATAAAGTGTTATGTGAAAAAAAAAAGAGAGTATACTCGATGAGCTCTATCTATTTCGATCGGGCCTGAGCATACGCTGTGAGGTCTGGGATCCATTTAGGTAGCATTTTCTGTAAGAAAACGACTGTTGTAGGTTAACCAGGCGGACGTTGTTGCGTCGTGACCTGTCTTTGAGGTTGTTGCATTTTCGCTGCATCTGATTAAGCTGCAATTTTGGAACTTTTTTTTTCAGTCTTTTTTTGTTTTCCGTAAGCTGCCTTGGAGATCGTCCACTTTCGTTGTAATCGATGCCATACCTTTACTCAGGGAATCAATTGACAAAGTCATTAAAGGGATTGAGAGCTGATTTTATTGCCTCAGTCAACATCTGAGAAACCATTTCGCGCATAGTTTCCTGCTGTGCTTCGATTGCATGGCTAATAACTGAGGCTACATCGTCCTCAAGCGTTTTGAGGCGTTTGCAGCCCCAGGCGATTTTTGGGGGGACATCAACTTTTTACTAGTTGCCATTTTTGAATTAGACTTGTCAAGTTGTTAAACGATGGCATTATCTTTCCTCAGTGTGCAAAAATAACTTAAATGAAGAGGTTTTAGACAGGAGCCTAGTGCTGTGCAGCGATCTTGCAGCGTGCGCCAAGTCTCTATATTAAACAAATTCATGAAGTGACATCACAGCATAATCAGACTAGTGTCCTGTGAGTGATTAAAACAGAACTGCCTCAAAAGAGTCATGTGTGTGTGAATCAGACTACACTGGTTGCACTGTGTTTTTGACTCACTGTTTTTTGTGAAGTGATATATTGCATGCACATTATAAATGTGCATTTGTAAATGAGTATTTTCCTATTGCATTAATGCCGGTTATCTTCCCACCTCTCCACTTTTAGCGAGTGTGTGGACATATTTTGCAGCTCCAGTGGCAGGACGGCTTCCTCTCTGATCATCCTGATGCTTTGCTTTCTTTTGCTGGAGATTTAATCACCACGAATCACCATTATCACTGCTCTATGTCTGAATACACAAGATTTACATCTGTCTGTGTCATTAATTAAAGGAGATGTAATCATAATGTACAATTCACACATTCTCTGTAGAGGTTAAGGGTAAATATTTACAATATTTCAGTATTTTCAATGTAATAAATCACTGCATGAATAATATTGTTCACGGATGTAGGTTTGATTTTGATATTGTGGGGACATTATCCCTTCTTGTGTAGTGTATTTGATTAACTACACACACGGAGAGGTATATCTCAGCACCACATACTTATTAGCAGTGTTGTGCTAGTTACTAAGAACTAGTTACTTCATTCAAAAAGTAACTCAATTACTTTGTTGATTACTTACACCAAAAAGTAATGCATTACTGTTAAAAGTAACTTTTTAGTAACTTTTTTAAAGAACGTTCTTAAAAGTTCCCATTAATGCCCTTTTATGCGTTATGGTCTATACAAACACAAAACTGACTTAAAGTAATTTTTAAACTCTTTAATTAAAGTCAGACAGGCACGAACTGAATATATCACAAGGATTTCTGAAATAAATAACAAAACAAGCTGAATAATATATTCAGAATCAAAAACTAAAGTGGCTTCTGCATCATAAAAGCTGTTGTGTTGAGCCCTTAAAAATGTTCCTTTCACAGCTTAAGTATGAAAACTATCAACAACATAACACAAAACATTTTGAAATAAATAAATGAAAGCAATCTGAATTATTCTGAATCAATGAGATTCGCAGCACCAAACAACTGCTATTATTGACAACCATAAATGCATTAAAAAACATAAAACAATATAAATGCTGTTTAAAAATGAAATCTATTAGCAATTTTCAACCTAACCACAAATTAAGAGTTGCATGTCACCAACTTATGTAAAGTAAGCTGTGTGTTTTCAAAGTGCAAATTCTGCTGTTGTATATGTATATAAAAATGTAAAAACAAACAAACAAAACAAAAAATTTATTTTTCCTAGCAATACAACATAATGCATTTTATAATGCATAAAATTAGTGTTCTAAGATATAACATAAATTTCACTGTGGCTACAAAACCATTATTTTTAACAAACAAATATTTTTAATAACAAATGTGTGCTTATTTATTTGAAACAACAAAAGGTGCATACTAGCAAGGACCTGAATGAACATTTAAGTTGAGTTTTACCCTTCAAACCAGTGGTTGTTCATTATATGGACAGCTTGTTCCTCTTTGGAGACACACCTCCTTCAAGCCATCTCTCCTACTCTCCTTCCTGCACTCACACACATCATCAACACATCGCTCTGCACTGGCACTTTCCCTACCACTTTCAAGCAGGCTCGGGTAACTCCACTGCTTAAGAAACCCACTTTAAACGCTTCACTCATAGATAACTACAGACCTGTCTCTCTCCTGCCATTCATAGCAAAAACTCTTGAACGAGTTGTTTTCAACCAGGTTTCATCCTTCCTCTCACAGAATAACCAGCTGGACTCGAACCAATCCGGTTTCAAAAGGGGCCACTCCACAGAGACTGCATTACTGTCGGTCACTGAAGCCCTACAGATAGCTAAAGCTGAGTCCAAATCATCAGTCCTTGTCCTCCTTGATCTATCTGCTGCCTTTGACACGGTAAATCATCAAATCCTTCTGTCCACCCTCTCATCACTGGGCATCACAGGGACTCCGCTCCATTGGTTTGAATCTTATCTCACAGGTAGGTCCTTCAAGGTTGCCTGGAGAGGAGAGGAATCCCAAGCGCATCAACTGACCACGGGGGTTCCTCAGGGCTCAGTGCTTGGACCTCTCCTTTTCTCCATTTACACTACTTCATTAGGTCCCATCATACAGGCACATGGCTTCTCATATCACTGCTATGCGGATGACACTCAGCTCTACCTTTCATTCCAACCAGACGACCCCACAGTAGCTGCACGAATCTCCGGCTGTCTGGCTGACATCTCTGCATGGATGAGTAAAAACCACCTACAGCTCAACCTGGCAAAGACTGAGTTCCTCATCTTTCCCGCCAGTCCCACTATGCAACATGACTTCACCATCCAGCTAGGTACATCCCTGATCTCCCCTTCAAAATCACTCAGAAATCTTGGAGTTACATTTGATGACCAGTTGTCCTTCAGAGATCACATTGCTAAGACAGCTCGCTCTTGCAGGTTTGCGCTCTACAACATCAGGAAGATCAGACCGTTCCTAACAGAACACGCAACACAGCTTCTTGTCCAGGCCCTGGTTATTTCTAGACTTGACTACTGCAATGCGCTTCTGGCTGGACTCCCCTCCTGTGCGATCCAAACACTTCGAATGATCCAGAATGCAGCGGCACGTCTGGTCTTCAACGAGCCCAAAAGGACCCACGTCACACCACTCTTCATCTCTCTGCACTGGCTACCACTCGCTGCTCGCATCAAGTTTAAGGCACTGACGCTTGCCTACAGAGCAACCACGCACTCAGCTCCTGCATACTTTGACTCGATTCTACGTCGCCACACCCCCACCAGAAGCCTTCGTTCAGCTAAGGAGCGAAGGCTTGTGGTACCATCACAGAGAGGCAAAAAATCCCTCTCCAGAACATTTTCATTCAACGTTCCCAGCTGGTGGAACGATCTGCCCACCGCCATCCGAAATGCGGATTCATTGACAACATTCAAAAGTCAACTAAAAACTCATCTCTTCCGTGAGCACTTAACCTCCTAAAAAAAAAAAAAAAAAAAAAAACTTTCCTTTCCTCTTTTCCTCCTCTTTCCCGCCCTACTCTAACCTGTGCTACACTGAGAAATGTACACGGACCAAGTATTTCAGGCACTTGTTGCGCTCACTCGACTCTTCACAACCAATCGCTTATTGTACCCCCAAGTTGTAAGTCGCTTTGGATAAAAGCGTCTGCTAAATGCATAAATGTAAAATGTAAATGGAGACAGTACAAGACTTCCCAGGCTGAAAAGTCTCTCAACAGGTGCACTGGATGGAGTAGCTGCATTTTTCTTCAGAGAAATTTCCTTTATTGTGGGAAATTGTTTAAGAATCTCCATCCCTGTTTCGGCTGTTCTTAAGTAGGTCATTACTTTAGTTTCCACAGTGCTGAAGGTATCATCAGCCTCCTCAAAACAGAAAAAGTCCTGCACATTATAGGAGCTTGAGCTTGGTGTTGTCGGAGACACAGGCATCTTGGCTTGAACAGGGCCAGGGCGAGGGATGAGCTTGTGACACTCTGCTGCCAGCATTCCTTGGACCATCTCTTTCTTCCTCTGGTCTCTCAACCATCGCAGTTTGAACATAGGAAGTGTGACAGCTGCCAGTATTGCATCATTGCTTTCTTAGACGGATGCAAATCATGTTTTGATTGCCTGCAAAAAAAAACCCACAGTGACGCAGATATTAGAATGAGTGAAAGATTCCCTCTATGTACATTCTATGAAAGCTGTACACCACTGGGATTTTTGACCTATAGATACGAGTTATAAAATCATTAAACATTATGTTGTGCACTTTACATTCTTTCCATTTCTTAGGCTATATTGGTGCTTGCTCAGCTAAAAATATTAATGTTTACATTGTGACGAGTCTCTCTGGGCATATCAGCGTCGCCCTGGCAACCAACGCACGGCACCTGCACGACCTCATCACGGGCTGATCGGTCACAGCTGCACCCGATCAGCGAGAGGCTGTAAAAGCCGCTGCCGCTCTCACTTGAGCAGACACCCGTCTCATGCTGAACGTGCTGGAACTAATCCTCTTTCTCTTACCTCACAGAAGGCAGCGAGTGACCGACAGCCCGACTGAGCACGCCTGGACACCCACCTTCACGAGCACGAGGACTTCACAGGAACACCAGCCACGACAACAGCACGCACCTTTGTTTCACCGTTTGCACCTATTCCCCAAAGTATTCACAATAAATCCACCCTCCGGGGTTCACTTTCACGAGCAACCTTGTTGTGTGATTTCTCACCCGTGACAACATCTATAAACTTCTTTTGAATATTGATGAGTGTTTCTTACCTGAACTATGGCATCAGGTAGGCCAGTTGCAATAATCAGGCCTTCTTTTATCTCCAGTAGCTTAGACATCAAAACTTCTATAGTGGGCAGGAGGGTGCCATAGTAACAGTTTTCTTCTCCTTGCAGGATATCCAGAGCAACTGTGAGAGGCTTCATGATGGCACAGTATTCCCTCAGAAACTGAAACTCCCTCTCACCAATACATTTTAGCTCTAAACGATTAGAGATGGTACTCAAGTCAGTCATGTGTATTTCAACTATTCTTGCCAGAGCATCATACAATGAATTCCACCTTGTGGATCATGGCACAAGCAGTTTTTTGCCAACCAAATCGCCCACTAACTCTGAAGCCAAAGTAGACCAGCTACCCTTACTCCACAGTGCTGTGCACTTCTGTAAATACCTTTAGTCCCAGGATTTGAAAGCAGCCACTTATCCACATCAGAGCATGAAATTAAGCTAAGTGTGTGAGAGGCACACCTCAGGTGTGGTGGTAAAACAATCCCCTCCTCTGTGGAGGTGTCAAGCACGTCTGCAACATTTGTGAAGGTAACTTCTTCATCCTCTTCATCATCATCGTCAGAGAGCGATTCTGGCTTATCCATTTGGAAGGCTTTAACAAAGTTAGAGCCGTTATCAGTAAACGTAGCTGTAACTTTCGTTGACAGTCCATATAATGAATGAATGTGATCGATCTCAGCAGCAATAACATCATACGTGTGTCTACCTTTGATCCTTCCAGTGCAGCTTTCTGGCATTGAAGAGTAGCTGTGTTTATCCAGTGGCTGTCATACCTAAGAAGCTTTTGTTGTGGACAGACCAAATCTCTGCAGTGGTCGCAATGTAGTCTAGCCCCTCAAATGTTGTCTTCAGCTCACTTTCCATTTTTGAATATTCTTTATCCAAGTAGTTGGAAAAAGTTTTTCGTCCCATTTGCTGGAGACAGGCTGCATGGTTTCAACAACATACCGTGCAATAGCTTTGTTGATCTGTCCCTGGCTAACAGATTGGTTAAAATGTAGTCGCTGTTGTTTGGCTGGAGGGGCTTGACTCACTTCGAGTGTGTCCACCGACACCGGGTTAGCTTCTAGCTTTGTCGAGGCATGCCGTTTCTGGAGGTGCTTCGACAGATTGGAGTTGCTATTTATCGCAGTAGATACGATCTTCGAACCTGAGAGACACAGCTTAACTAAGATGTTTTTTTCTTTTTTCTGTTCAACTAAGGTGAAATAATGAGCATATTTCCACTTTGAGAAACTCATCTTGCTCTCGCCTTGACTTGCCATGACTGCCGCTCATACTTGAATAAACGGAAACACGCCCACAGTGCTTCTTCATGTTTACAGTGGTTGGCATCCACCAATCCTACAATGCGTCGCTGCTGTTAACAGCTTATAGGCTACACTTCAGCCCAAATTAATTTCACGAGTTCACACGTACATCAAATTAAATGGAGTAAAGATTATGCGTATTTGGCGTGCTGTCCGTGGGAGGGCTCCGGGCTCGGAATTTGGCCCGAACCCAGAGTTACCCCCCCCCCCCCATGATGAAGATAGTCTAGAACTAGACTGTATTTTATTATGGATTGTGTTGACATCTAATGAGTTTATTAAATCAAAGTGAGGAGATGGGGTGGTGGAGGGATGCTAAAAATAAAAACGGTCAACGAAAGAAGGTAAATATGCTGTATATATACACACACCTCTTATCGTTGATTAAATCGATTGGCTTGATATGCTCCACATGTGTTTAATTATCTGAGGGTGCTCCACTTGGGTTTGATTAGGTTACATTATCTGGGGTGCTCCATTGTTTAGATAGGTTTAATTATCTGGACGTGCTCCTCCCGAAATTAGTTACTAAAACTTCACTTCACGAGTTCACACGTACATCAAATTAAATGGAGTAAAGATTATGCGTATTTGGCGTGCTGTCCGGGGGAGGGCTCCGGGCTCGGAATTTTGGCCCGAACCCAGAGTATCCCCCAAAATGCAAATAACCGGACAGTGGCCTGGCGTTTTGATAGGCCTGGTTGCTAGACCAGGAGGGCCCGTGTTGCCTCTGGTGGGAGCAACTCACAGCGTCGGGCGGAACGGGTCCTACTGGCCGATGTACTGGGAGCAACCTTGATTTGGAACGATCGATAGGGAAGGCTCTTACAACATCTGAGGGGGGCCCGGCTCACTGCAACAGACAAGAAACAATCCCACCGGCTGATAAATGAGGAGCATCCTCACAAATTACCGATTGGGAAAGCTCGTGCGACGTCTGAGGTGGGTCAGGCTCACTGCAACAGACGAGAAACAACCCTACCGGCCGATAAACGAGGAGCAGTCTTAAATTAAAAATTACCGATCGGGAAGGCTCTTGCAACATCTGAGGGGGGCCTGGCTCACTGCAACAGACGAGAAACCATCCTACCGGCTTATAAATGAGGAGCATCCTCAAAAATTACCGATTGGGAAGGTTCTTGCGACGTCTGAGGGGGGTCAGGCTCACTGCAACAGACGAGAAACAACCCTACCGGCCGATAAACGAGGAGCAGCCTTAAATTAAAATTACAGATCGGGAAGGCCCTTGCAACATCTGAGGGGGGCCTGGCTCACTGCAACAGACGAGAAACCATCCCACCGGATGATAAATGAGGAGCATCCTCAAATTACCGATTGGGAAAGCTCTTGCGGCGTCTGAGGGGGGTCAGGCTCACTGCAACAGACGAGAAACAACCCTAACGACCGATAAACGAGGTCTCGTCACATCATGGCTGTCATCACCAGTGTCTCGTCACATCATGGCTGTCATCACCAGAGTCTCGTCACGTCATGGCTGTCATCACCAGAGTCTCGTCACATCATGGCTGTCATCATCAGAGTCTCGTCACATCATGGCTGTCATCACCAGAGTCTCGTCACGTCATGGCTGTCATCACCAGAGTCTCGTCACGTCATGGCTGTCATCATCAGAGTCTCGTCACGTCATGGCTGTCATTACCAGAGTCTCATCACGTCATGGCTGTCATCTCCAGAGTCTCGTCACGTCATGGCTGTCATCATCAGAGTCTCGTCACGTCATGGCTGTGATCATCAGAGTCTCGTCACATCATGGCTGTCATCACCAGAGTCTCGTCACGTCATGGCTGTCATCACCAGAGTCTCGTCACATCATGGCTGTCATCACCAGAGTCTCGTCACATCATGGCTGTCATCACCAGTGTCTCGTCACGTCATGGCTGTCATCACCAGAATCTTGTCACGTCATGGCTGTCATCATCAGAGTCTCGTCACATCATGGCTGTCATCACCAGAGTCTCGTCACGTCATGGCTGTCATCATCAGAGTCTCATCACGTCATGGCTGTCATCACCAGAGTCTTGTCACATCATGGCTGTCATCACCAGAGTCTCGTCACATCATGGCTGTCATCACCAGAGTCTCGTCACATCATGGCTGTCATCACCAGAGTCTCGTCACATCATGGCTGTCATCACCAGAGTCTCGTCACATCATGGCTGTCATCATCAGAGTCTCGTCACATCATGGCTGTCATCACCAGAGTCTCGTCACATCATGGCTGTCATCACCAGAGTCTCGTCACATCATGGCTGTCATCATCAGAGTCTCGTCACATCATGGCTGTCATCACCAGAGTCTCGTCACATCATGGCTGTCATCATCAGAGTCTCGTCACGTCATGGCTGTCATCACCAGAGTCTCGTCACATCATGGCTGTCATCATCAGAGTCTCGTCACGTCATGGCTGTCATCATCAGAGTCTCGTCACGTCATGGCTGTCATCACCAGAGTCTCGTCACATCATGGCTGTCATCACCAGAGTCTCGTCACATCATGGCTGTCATCACCAGAGTCTCGTCACATCATGGCTGTCATCACCAGAGTCTCGTCACATCATGGCTGTCATCACCAGAGTCTCGTCACGTCATGGCTGTCATCATCAGAGTCTCGTCACGTCATGGCTGTCATCATCAGAGTCTCGTCACGTCATGGCTGTCATCACCAGAGTCTCGTCACGTCATGGCTGTCATCACCAGAGTCTCGTCACGTCATGGCTGTCATCACCAGAGTCTCGTCACGTCATGGCTGTCATCACCAGAGTCTCGTCACGTCATGGCTGTCATCACCAGAGTCTCGTCACGTCATGGCTGTCATCATCAGAGTCTCGTCACATCATGGCTGTCATCACCAGAGTCTCGTCACGTCATGGCTGTCATCACCAGAGTCTCGTCACGTCATGGCTGTCATCACCAGAGTCTCGTCACGTCATGGCTGTCATCACCAGAGTCTCGTCACATCATGGCTGTCATCACCAGAGTCTCGTCACATCATGGCTGTCATCACCAGAGTCTCGTCACGTCATGGCTGTCATCACCAGAGTCTCATCATGGCTGTCATCACCAGAGTCTCGTCACGTCATGGCTGTCATCACCAGAGTCTCGTCACATCATGGCTGTCATCACCAGAGTCTCGTCACGTCATGGCTGTCATCACCAGAGTCTCGTCACGTCATGGCTGTCATCACCAGAGTCTCGTCACATCATGGCTGTCATCACCAGAGTCTCGTCACGTCATGGCTGTGATCACCAGAGTCTCGTCACATCATGGCTGTCATCATCAGAGTCTCGTCACGTCATGGCTGTCATCACCAGAGTCTCGTCACATCATGGCTGTCATCGCCAGAGTCTCGTCACGTCATGGCTGTCATCACCAGAGTCTCGTCACATCATGGCTGTCATCACCAGAGTCTCGTCACGTCATGGCTGTCATCACCAGAGTCTCGTCACATCATGGCTGTCATCACCAGAGTCTCGTCACGTCATGGCTGTCATCACCAGAGTCTCGTCACATCATGGCTGTCATCATCAGAGTCTCGTCACGTCATGGCTGTCATCACCAGAGTCTCGTCACATCATGGCTGTCATCACCAGAGTCTCGTCACATCATGGCTGTGATCACCAGAGTCTCGTCACATCATGGCTGTCATCATCAGAGTCTCGTCACATCATGGCTGTCATCACCAGAGTCTCGTCACGTCATGGCTGTCATCATCAGAGTCTCGTCAAGTCATGGCTGTCATTACCAGAGTCTCATCACGTCATGGCTGTCATCACCAGAGTCTCGTCACATCATGGTTTTCATCGCCAGAGTCTCGTCACGTCATGGCTGTCATCACCAGAGTCTCGTCACGTCATGGCTGTCATCATCAGAGTCTCGTCACGTCATGGCTGTCATCACCAGAGTCTCATCACGTCATGGCTGTCATCACCAGAGTCTCGTCACGTCATGGCTGTCATCACCAGAGTCTCGTCACGTCATGGCTGTCATCGCCAGTGTCTTGTCACATCATGGCTGTCATCACCAGAGTCTCGTCACGTCATGGCTGTCATCATCAGAGTCTCGTCACGTCATGGCTGTCATCTCCAGAGTCTCGTCACGTGTTACAAAACACTGGCTATTGTGGAAG
Source organism: Gobio occitaniae (assembly GCA_033150135.1). Classification (NCBI taxonomy): domain Eukaryota; kingdom Metazoa; phylum Chordata; class Actinopteri; order Cypriniformes; family Gobionidae; genus Gobio; species Gobio occitaniae. The sequence continues at coordinate 57,316 of JARQWZ010002525.1, forward strand.
TGTGTTTAATTTGTGTTTGGATAATGCTAGTTTTCAGTGCTTTCAAATGCTTTTAAGTGTTTTGTAACAGAATCAGAGTTCTACTGCTATCTGCTGAGTTTTCATGCTGTTTGAGACGTATGTATCTCATGCCTTCATTGATTATGTTCTACAAGATGTTGTCAATGGAAAGATGAACTGGGAAGAAGAATGTGATATGCTGACCGCATGACAGTGAAAGTCAAGAACTAGGCAGTGATAAAAGTTTGTCAGCAAAGCAGAGAAGCACATTTGACAAATATTTTGAAAAAAATAGATTTGTGCCATTAAACTACACACAACTTGCCATTTTGTTCACATGCAGTTTTACCATATGCCACTAAATGCCACCACAATCTTGCAGATCATTTGCAGGAAATTGCAGCCAAACCAGGGTACAAGGGCCCCTTTTTAGAGATCAACCGATATAGATTTGTTTATAACCGATACAATAACAATTATTTGCATGTTTATGTGCTGATAACCGATATACAGAACCAATATTTATTTTAGACTATTATAACACACTGAACTGAACAAACTGTTTTAACACTTTTTAAATACTGTAATTTCTGCAATATCACTCCCTACTTCCATACAAAACAAAAAAAGTCTGAAAGAGAGCAAAAAATAAAGAATATAGTGCACGACCTGTAAAATATATGATGATTAGTGGGATCTGTTTACCATGAATTACCATGATTCTAGCATGATTTGCCATAATTTAAATGATTTACCATGATTCTTGCATGATTTGCCATATTTTACCATGATTCTAGTATGATTTACCATAGTTTACCATGATTCAAGTATGATTTACCATAGTTTACCATGATTCTAGCATGTTTTACCATAGTTTACCATGATTCTAGGATGATTTACCATAGTTTACCGTGATTCTAATATGATTTACCATAGTTTACCATGATTCTAGCATGATATACTATAGTTTACCATGATTCTAGTACGATTTACCATATTTTACCATGATTCTAGCATGATTTATCATAGTTTACCATGATTCTAGCATGAATTACCGTAGTTTACCATGATTCTAGTATGATTTATCATAATTTACCATGATTCTAATATGATTTATCATAGTTAACCATGATTCTAACATGATATACCCTAGTTTACCATGATTCTAGCTTGTTTTTTTGTTTGTTTGTTTTTTGAAAAAAATAAAAGGGACAATACATATTAATGAACATTTTTGCAAATGTAAATATGTCAGATTATAGCCTTAGGCTAATTTCCATCTGCAGACCCCCGCAGGTTGGTGTTACACACAAGTTAATAAATACTTGACGCAAGCCTAAGCTGAACAACCGTGATCTCCGATCATGGCTGATCAGGCATCTGGGATGGACCATCACACAGTGGAAACGTGTACTGTGGTCAGATTAATCAGTTTTTGAGGTATTTTTTGGGAGGAATGGACTCCGTGTGCTCCGGACCAAAGAAGAAAAGGATCATCCAGACTGTTACCAGCAGCAAGTCCAAAAGCCAGGGTCTGTCATGGTATGGGGTTGTGTCAGTGCCCTTCGCAAAGGTAACTTGCACTTCTGTGAAGGCACCATTAATGCTGAAAAGTACATAGAGATTTTGGAGCATAATATGCTGCCTTCAAGAAGACATCTTTTCCAGGGACGTCCATGCATATTTCAACAAGACAATGCAAAGCCACATTCTGCACACATTACAAAGTCCTGGCTGCGGAGGAAGAGGGTACGGGTACTTGACTGGCCTGCCTGCAGTCCCGACCTGTCTCCAATAGTCAAGTCAAGTCAAGTCAACTTTATTTATATAGCGCTTTTAACAATGTAGATTGTTTCAAAGCAGCTTTACAGTGTTAAACAGGAAAATAATGCAGCATGATTTTATTCAGCTGTATAGCCATTCTGGAAAAAACGCTGATGTCATCAGTTCATTTCAATTATCATACAGTGACAGTGTGGGCTTTAGATCAATAATTAGATCAGTAATTTAGTTTAAATGGTTAATTAAGTTTATTAATTAGATTTATTTCAATGTTTAGTTGAAAAATTGAGTGTCCCCAACTGAGCACGCCAAGCCAGAGGCAACAGTGGCAAGGAAACCAAAACCCCGTTAGGTGACCTAATGGAGAAAAATAAACCTTGGGAGAAACCAGGCTCAGTGGGGGTGCCAGTTCTCCTCTGGCCAATTAACAAACAGCGTATTATTATTATTATTCTGGTAGCTTTACAGCTCAGAGGTCATAATAGATCGGAATATTCGAGGGACCGGGGGCAACATGCTGGAGACGGGTTTATTGAGGATGATGTTGATTAAATAATTATTAAAGTGCAATATTCGAATGATCAGAGGCAACACGCCGGAGACGGGTTTATTGAGGATGACATATCGATTTAAGTATTATTTAATTGTAATATTCGAACAATCGGAGTCAACACGCCGATTCGAACAATCGGAGTCAACACGCCGGAGACGGGTTTATTGAGATGCCGTGTCGATGAGGCAGTTGCAGGGGGAGTCTAATCACGGTCTCTGCAGACACTTCGGGGTCCTGTGTTGGTCTTCTCTGGGCGCAGGTCCACCATCTGAACTGGATACGGCCCAGATTCAGCTGACTGCAGTAAGAAAGAAAGACTATCATTAGCATAGATGCCATTCTTCTGATGATGTAACGAGTACATCAGGTGTTATGGGAAGTGTTCCCGGTTCCGGCTGACCTAGTTAATGCAGCCTAACAATCATTTCATTGAAAAAGTGTTTTATGTGTATGCCACAGTAAAGAGATATGTTTTTAGTCTAGATTTAAACTGACAGAGTGTGTCTGCTTCCCGAACAATGTTAGGAAGACTGTTCCAGAGTTTCGGAGCTAAATAGGAAAAGGATCGACCGCCTGCAGTTGATTTGGATATTCTCGGTATTATCAACTGGCCAGAATTCTGAGACCGCAGTAGACGTGATGGAGTATAATATGTTAAGAGCTCGCTCAAGTATTGGGGAGCTAAACCATTTAGTGCTTTGTAAGTAATAAGCAAGATTTTAAAATGTATCCGATGTTTAATAGGCAGCCAGTGCAGTATTGACAGAACTGGGCTAATATGGTCATACTTCCTGGTTCTAGTAAGAACTCGAGCTGCTGCGTTTTGGACCAGCTGGAGTTTATTTATTAAGCGAGCAGGGCAACCACCCAGTAGAGCATCACAATAATCTAGCCTTGAGGTCATGAACGCATGAACTAACTGTTCAGCATTTTGCATTGAGAGCATGTGCCGTAATTTAGATATATTTTTAAGATGGTAGAATGCAGTTTTACAGATGCTAGAAACGTGGCTTTCAAACGAAAGATTGGTATCAAAGAGCACACCCAGGTTCCTCACTGACGACGAGGACTTGACAGAGCAGCCATCAAGTGTTAGACAGTATTCTAGGTTACTACTTGTGGAGCTTTTTTGTCCAATAATTAAAAATTCAGTTTTTTTCTGAATTGAGAAAAACTTCAATAGAGAATGTGTGGCGCATTTTGAAGCGCAAAATACGACAACGAAGACCCCGTACTGTTGCCCACCTTAAGACTTGTTTGCAGGAAGAATGGGACAAAATTACACCTGAAACACTTCATCACTTGGTGTCTTCAGTCCCTAAATGTCTTTTAAGTGTTGTGAAAAGGAATGGCAACATTACAAAGTGGTAAATGCTTTACTGTCCCAACTTTTTTTGAAATGTGTTGCAGGTCTGAATGACAGGAAAGGATGCATATTTACAAATGACATGAAGTTGACCAGACAAAACATGAAATATTTTTGTTCATATTGTCTGCAATGAAATACAAGTCAAAGTAAATTTAGAAATCACTTTTTTTTATTTGCGTTTTCCATACTGTCCCAATTTTTTCTGATTTGGGGTTGTATGATTTATCATAGTTTACCATGATTCTAGTATGATTTGCCATAGTTTATCATGATTCTAGCATGATTTACCATTGTTTACCATGATTTACCCTGATTCTAGCATGATTTTGGGGGGGGGGGGGTAGTGAGGAAGGATTGAATCATACATTGGCATAGCCAGCTTGCATTCGTTTATTGCAAATTTATTTTCCCTTGTATCATACATATTTTTTGATTATTTCCCCATTTTCCCCCATTATTGCTACTATATATATTTATAATTTTTCACCTTTGGGAATTAAAAACACTCTGGACTGTGCACTTTTGCCCCCTGTCTTGTATTTTACACCTCTGACTGCTGGTACATCCTAACATTTACCATGATTCTAGTATGATATACAATAGTTTACAATGATTTACCATTTTATGCAGTTGGCAGATGCTTTTATCCAAAGCAACTTAAAGTGCACTTATTACAGGGACAATCCCCCTGGAGCAACATGGAGTTAAGTGCCTTGCTCAAGGACACACTGGTGGTGACCGCTGGGATCTAACCAGCAACCTTCTGTGTATCAGTTCCATGGTTTAACCCACTGGACCACCATCTCACATTTACCATGATTCTAGTATGATTTACCATAGTTTACCATGATTCTAGTATGGTGTACCATAGTTTACAATGATTCTAGATTAGATTAGATTAGATTCAACTTTATTGTCATTACACAAGTACAAGTACAAGGCAACGAAATGCAGTTTAGGTCTAACCAGAAGTGCAATAGCAGCAAGTGCAGGATATACAACGTTTGCATAAGTGCAGGACATGGATATGTACTGAATATATATAAATATATCTATAAATAGAGAGATGGTTATTACTATAAACAGAATTTACAGGTGAATATGTACAGTGAATAATATACAGATGGTTATTACTATAAACAGAATTTACAGGTGAATATGTACAGTGAATAAATATACGGATGGCTATTACTATAAACAGAATTTACAGGTGGATATGTACTATGAATATAATATAATATACAGATGGCTATTACTATAAACAGAATTTACAGGCGGATATGTACTATGAATATAATATAATATACAGATGGCTATTACTATAAACAGAATTTTACAGATAGAGGTATACAATGATATGTTAGGCTAAAATGAGGAATATAGCAGTGGATTAAGGTAGTGCAATAAATTATGGACAGAAGCTATCCGAAAAAAAAGTGTAAAAGTGCAGTGGAAGTGATTGCATATTACAGTTAGAAGTACGGTGCAAAATACAGATGTAAACAGTTGGTACTGTAAATAACAGTCGGCAGTGCAAGTGAGCATAATACAGTTAAGGTATGGTAGTGCAAAATGCATAAGTAAACAGTTGTGACTGTAATAAACAGTCGGTAGTGCAAATAACAAAGTGAAGGTGGATGTGAGGTAGGAGAGTTATCAGTATATGAGGGAAGTGGATCAACGGGGGTTTGAGTTCAGTAAAGAGACAGCTCTGGGGAAAAAACTGTTCTTTAGTCTGCTGGTCCTGGTCCGGTGGATCCTGAAACGCCTGCCGAAGGGCAGGAGAGAAAACAGTCTATGTGCTGGGTGAGAGGAGTCCTTGAGGATGCTGGAGCTCGATGCAGGCAGCGTTTCCTCTGGATGTGCTCGATGGCAGGCAGTGGAGTCCCTGTGATGCGCTGGGCAGTTTTCACCACCCGCTGCAGTGCCTTGCGCTCCGCAACAGAGCAGCTCCCATACCACACTGCCACACAGTTGGTCAGGATGCTTTCTATTGCGCAGCGATAGAAGTTCACCAGGATAGCCGAGGAGAGCTGATTCTTCCTCAGTGTCCTCAGGAAGAAGAGGCGCTGGTGAGCCTTCTTGACCAGGCTGGAGGTGTTGGTCGTCCACGACATGTCCGCCGAGATGTGGATCCCCAGGAACTTGAAACTGGAGACACGTTCAACAGCCATTCCATTGATGTGGATGGTGTCGTGTGTGCCTCTTGACTCCTTCCTGAAGTCCACGATGAGCTCCTTCGTTTTGGTGGTGTTGAGGAGCAGGTTATTTTCGGTGCACCATGTGGCCAGGTGCTGGATCTCCTCCCTGTAGGCAGTCTCATCGTTGTTGCTGATGAGACCAATCACCGTAGTGTCGTCCGCAAACTTGACGATAGAATTAGATCCATAAACAGGCTTGCAGTCGGCGGTGACGAGGGAGTAGAGAAACGGGCTTAGCACACAGCCCTGTGGTACGCCAGTGTTAAGAGTGATGGATGTGGAGCAGGTGGATCCTGATCGAACATTCTGGGGTCTGTCAGTTAGGAAGTCTAAAATCCAGTTACACATTGAAGTGTTGATGCCCAGGTCTCCAAGTTTGGCTATTAACTTGGTTGGGATGACGTGTTGAATGCTGAGCTGAAGTCAACAAACAGCATGCGTGCGTAAGTGTTCTAGCATGATTTACCATAGTTTACCATGATTTACCGTAATTGTAGCATGATTTGCCATAGTAAACCATAATTTACCATGATTCTAGTGTAAATCTCCATCCATTAGCCCAAAAACCGGATACTAATGACTTGGTCAGAAGGAATTCTGCGTGTAAGCCTTTTCAGCCTTTCGGTGAAGTTCTCTTAATTTATTGATATCTCATTTTAAATCTGACTCCATTAATAATTTTATCTGACTCCAATTCTAAGTGACTCCATAAAGTGTGCTACATTTAGAGTTTATCAGCTGATTTTATGATTAGTTGCGATTTAATTTAGATCGTTGATTTTCTTTATATCTTCCTAGTTTTTATATTCGTTCATCGAGAGACCCTAAATCGCACAGAGACATGACGCGTCCGGATTTCGCGCGCTCACGGGCACAAAACGGTTACTTCTGTGATTAGTCAGAGGGTGCAGGGTGAATATTTTACCTTTAAGTGGTTGCACATGCTCACTCAACAAAAAGTGTAATTTTAGTAATATTCACGGACTACAACGTGCTAACCCAGCGATAGTCAGAAATCGGAATATCGCGCACGCTGCGCTCCATGCTTCAGTCGTGGCGTCATCGGTTTGATCTATCATAACCCTAGATTTTGCGGTAATAAAGGACTCTACATCGATCCATACTAGAATAACGATTTCGGAACCATACAAGAGAAATCAAGGTTAACATTTATTTTGGCCAGACAGGAAAAGTAAATGCATAAACAAGAATCCATGGTACACAACTGATCAGCGTAAAAACATAAAACACAATTGCAAAGCAATATGAAAATAATTTAAAAGAGTCATCATGTCTGGCACATCTACATGCAGTTTGCACGGGGGGTCTGATTGCAGAATATTCCCCCAGAGAGTTAGAACATCCAGCCTTAAATACTCCAACTAGAACAAAAGGGTTGTAAATATTTGCAACACCCCCACCTGGTTTTGGGGGAGTGGATCAGATATCTTTGAAGAGACTACTCAAAGGAGAACTGAATTCTCATTAGTTTTCCAATCTTTCTAATACTACCAGTGACTGCAGTGAAACTGAGACCATTTTACCATTCGCACTGAGACCTTTAAAAAGACATCAAACATGAAAAGGATAAAACAATAAATTTACAAATAACATCATCACTGATATATCTGCATTTGGTGACTTGAAACCAGGACAAGGAGAGGGCAAAATGGGGAGGGGGGAGGAATGTTTGTCAGGGTGTTGTCACAGTTTCTGTGAGATCTTTTCCTCAAGATTAGTGACTTTTATTGTTCAATTACTGAGGTGTGTATCTCAGCTTTTGTCTTAGCACCAAAACCGACTCTTACACTAGTATGATTTACCATAGTTTACCATGATTCTAGCATTATTTACCTAATTTACTATGATTCTAGTATGATTTACCATAGTTTAATATGATCTACAATAGTTAACCATGATTCTAGCAGGATTTACCTTGATTCTAGCACCATGATTCTAGCATGATTTACCATAGTTTACCATGATTCTAGCATGAATTATTATGATTCTAGTATGATTTACCAGAGTTTACCATGATTCTAGCATTATTTACCTAATTTACTATGATTCTAGTTTGATGTACCATGATTCTAGCACGATTTACCATAGTTTACCATGATTCTAGCATTATTTACCTAATTTACTATGATTCTAGTATGATTTACCATAGTTTAATATGATCTACAATAGTTAACCATGATTCTAGCAGGATTTACCATGATTCTAGCACCATGATTCTAGCATGATTTACCATAGTTTACCATGATTCTAGCATGATTTATTATGATTCTAGTATGATTTACCAGAGTTTACCATGATTCTAGCATTATTTACCTAATTTACTATGATTCTAGTTTGATGTACCATGATTCTAGCATGATTTACCATAGTTTACCATGATTCTAGCATGATTTATTATGATTCTAGTACGATTTACCATAGTTTACCATGATTCTAGCATTATTTACCTAATTTATTATGAGTCTAACATGATTTACCATGATTCTAGCATGATTTACCATAGTTTACCATGATTCTAGCATTATTTACCTAATTTACTATGATTCCAGTATGATTTACTATAGTTTACCATGATCTACAATAGTTTACCATGATTCTAGCATGATTTACTATAGTTAACCATGATTCTAGCATGATTTACCATGATTCTAGCACCATGATTCTAGTATGATTTACCATAGTTTACCATGATTCTACTATGATTTAACATAGTTTACCATGATTCTAGAATGAATTACCATAGTTGACCGTTTTACCATGATTCTATCATGATTTACCATGGTTCTAGTATGATTTACCATAGTTTACCATGACTCTAGTATGATTTACCATAGTTGACTGTGTTTTACCATGATTCTAGCATGATTTACCATGATTTTAGCATGATTTACCATAGTTGACCTGTTTTACCATGATTCTATCATGATTTACCATGGTTCTAGTATGATTTACCATAGTTTACCATGACTCTAGTATGATTTACCATAGTTGACTGTGTTTTACCATGATTCTAGCGTGAATTAGCATAGTTTAGCATGATTCTAGCATGATTTAACATGTTTTAGCATGATTTACCATAGTTGACCGTGTTTTACCATGATTCTATCATGATTTAGCATAGTTTACCATGATTGTAGCATGATTTACCATAGTTGACTGTGTTTTACCATGATTCTATCATGATTTACCATGGTTCTAGTGTGAATTAGATTAGATTAGATTAGATTCAACTTTATTGTCATTACACAAGTACAAGTACAAGGCAACGAAATGCAGTTTAGGTCTAACCAGAAGTGCAATAGCAGCAAGTGCAGGATATACAATGGATGCGTAAGTGCAGGACATGGATATGTACTGAATATATATAAATATGTATAAATAGAGAGTTGTCTTACTATAAACAGAACTGAATTTACAGGTGAATATGTACAGTGAATAAATATACAGATGGCTATTACTATAAACAGAATTTACAGGGGAATATGTACTATGAATATAATATACAGATGGCTATTACTATAAACAGAATTTTACAGATAGAGGTATACAATAATATGTTAGGCTAATATGAGGAATATAGCAGTGGATTAGGGTAGTGCAATAAATTATGGACAGAGCTATCCGAAAAAAAAAAAAAAAGTGTAAAGTGCAGTGGAAAGTGGTTGTATATTACAGTTAGAAGTACGGTGCAAAATGCAAATGTAAACATTGGTACTATAAATACAGTCGGCAGTGCAAATGAGCATAATCCAGTTAAGATATGGCAGTGCAAGATGCATATGTAAACAGTTGTTACTGTGATAAACAGTCGGTAGTGCAAATAACAAAGTGAAGGCAGATGTGAGGTAGGAGAGTTAGCAGTTTATGAGGGAAGTGGATCAACGGGGGTTTGAGTTCAGTAAAGAGACAGCTCTGGGGAAAAAACTGTTCTTTAGTCTGCTGGTCCTGGTCCGGAGGATCCTGAAACGCCTGCCGGAGGGCAGAAGAGAAAACAGTCTGTGGGCTGGGTGAGAGGAGTCCTTGAGGATGCTGCGAGCTCGATGCAGACAGCGTTTCCTCTGGATGTGCTCGATGGCAGGCAGTGGAGTCCCTGTGATGCGCTGGGCAGTTTTCACCACCCGCTGCAGTGCCTTGCGCTCCGCAACAGAGCAGCTCCCATACCACACTGCGACACAGTTGGTCAGGATGCTTTCTATTGCGCAGCGATAGAAGTTCACCAGGATAGCCGAGGAGAGCTGATTCTTCCTCAGTGTCCTCAGGAAGAAGAGGTGCTGGTGAGCCTTCTTGACCAGGCTGGAGGTGTTGGTCGTCCACGACATGTCCGCCGAGATGTGGGTCCCCAGGAACTTGAAACTGTAGACACGCTCAACAGCCATTCCATTGATGTGGATGGTGTCGTGTGTGCCTCTTGACTCTTTCCTGAAGTCCACGATGAGCTCCTTCGTTTTGGTGGTGTTGAGGAGCAGGTTATTATCAGCGCACCATGTGGCCAGGTGCTGGATCTCCTCCCTATAGGCAGTCTCATCGTTGTTGCTGATGAGCCCAATCACCGTAGTGTCGTCCGCAAACTTGACGATGGAATTAGATCCATACACAGGCTTGCAGTCGGAGGTGAAGAGGGAGTAGAGAAACGGACTTAGCATACAGCCCTGTGGTACGCCAGTGTTGAGTGTGATGGACGTGGAGCAGGTGGATCCTGATCGAACATTCTGGGGTCTGTCAGTTAGGAAGTCCAAAATCCAGTTACACATTGAAGTGTTGATGCCCAGGTCTCCAAGTTTGGCAATTAACTTGGATGGGATGACAGTGTTGAATGCTGAGCTGAAGTCAACAAACAGCATACGTGCGTAAGTGTTTTTATTGTCCAGGTGAGTGAGCACAGAGTGGAGTGCCATGGAAACGGCATCCTCTGTGCTCCTATTGCTACGATAGGCAAACTGGTGTGAGTCCAATGTGGATGGTAGAGAGTCTTTTAGGTGCTCCAGGACCAGCCGCTCAAAGCACTTCATAACGATGGGTGTGAGTGCTACGGGGCGGTAGTCATTAGGGCACCTCGGGCTAGAGCTTTTCGGCACTGGCACAATGGAAGTGCGTTTAAAGCATGTCGGTACAGCTGCTTGGGCAAGAGACAGGTTGAAAATGTCTGTAAAAACCCCAGCGAGCTGCTCCGCACATGCCCTGAGCACACGTCCAGGGATGTTGTCTGGTCCAGCAGCCTTGTGCGCGCTGATCCGGCTCAGTGCCTTGCAGACATCTGTGGAGGAGAGTGTGATTGGTGGGTCAGCTGAGGGTTTGAGCTACCATAGTTTACCATGATTCTAGCATGATTTATCATAGTTTACTATGATTCTAGCATGTTTTACCATAGTTTACTATGATTCTAGCATGATTTACCATAGTTTACCATGATTTTAGCATGAATTACCATAGTTTAAAATGATTTACCATGATTCTAGAATGATTTGCCATAGTTTACCATGATTCTAGCATGATTTACCATGATTCTAGCATGATTTACCATGATTCTAGTATGATTTACCATAGTTTACCACGATTTACCATGAATCTAGTATGGTTTACCATAGTTTACCATGATTCTAGTATGATATACCATAGTTTACCATGATTTTAGTGTGATATACCACAGTTTACAATGATTTACCATGATTCTAGTATGAATTACCATAGTTTACCATGATTCTAGTATGGTGTACCATAGCAGTGTTAATTTCGTTGACAAATAATTTTCATCATAATTTTCGTCAACAACCTTTTTTCACTGACGAAAATGAGACGATAACTAAATAAAAACGAGTGTTGGATGACTAAAACTATGACGAAAACTTACTGTCATTTTCGTTAACAAATAAAAAAGAGACGAAAATGTTAGGGAGGGTCGATTAGGGAAGAGATCCAGTCAGAACTGATGTCCCGTGTAACAGATGCGCACATTTGATTTGAACGTGCTGATCTAACTGCTGGGAAACAATGCGCTGTTGTGTTTCTCCAGGCTCACGCATCCCCAATCCAGCGCTCCAGAGCGGTTCACAATCAATGAATAGCGCACATTTATGCCACGCAATTGTATATGAACTAATGCTGATGAATAATAAAAAATGTTTACTTTATGTTGATTATATAGTAAAATGTTTTAGACAGTTGTAACAATGCATATTTTATCTCCTGAACTTGAATGAGCAGCTGCAACTGCAACAGAGGCACAGCAGACATTTCAAAATAATGGTGCGTTCACACCGGACGCGATTCGCGCGAGTGATTTACATGTTAAGTCAATGCAGAGACGCGAAATGGCATTCTGCGGCGCGATTCGCGCGAATGAGGCGGCGAGATTCGCGCGATTGAGGCGGCGCGAAGGACGCGAATTGAGCGTTTTGAACGTGCGATTCGCGCGAAAGTTGGAAAATCTGAACTTTGGCGGATATTTCGCGCCGCGTTAACCAATCAGGAGCTTGCTCTAGTAGTGACAACAATGAGGAGAAAATCTGTATATTAATATCTGGTTCAGACAATATGATTATCACTGTGATAACATTAAATGACATGAAACACAACCCAGGTTCTTTTTGTTAAATGCAAGTTTATGTATGATCAATAATACAAAAGTATAAGTAATGTATAACAAGCTATACATGACATAAAGCAAACAATGCAGTCAAACATTCAAAGTCAGTGCTAGTAGGCTAACGTTACAACTGCAACGTACAGTTATAGCCTAAAAATATAAAGTAATGAAACTTATCTTTGCCCTCAGCCTAAACGATTTGCCAGGGAACAAATTATAGATCCATGAGACCAAAGATCGGCCGTTACAAGACGAATTATAGCTCGAGACACACCACAGAGACATCAGAGCCAGCGGTAGACGGCAGAAGGACTGGCCGAGGAAAGGTTGCCCTCGCCGGCTTTCACTTGCGCTGAGCGCGCTGTCCGCTGGAGCTCACAGCTCCGACAACGGCAGATAAAATGTTCAAATAGGCACTGTTTATGTAAATAAACCAAAGATTTGAGCTTTAAACAACTACATTATCGACTGAAAAAGTCTTAAAACTACGTTTTGTCACACATTAACAGTAGATATGAACAAAAAAAAAGACATGTAAACACAGCCCATGTCAGCCATTTCTCAACGAGAGAGAACGCCCCGCCCCGCATCGCGGGTATAAACAGGAGGCGAGAGCACCGCACTGACGTTGAACCAGTGACTCGGCCATGCAGTGATGGAAGGAACTGTGGTGACGGGACGTACGTCTCCGTTCCCTCCTTCAGGGAACGAGGGTTACCATACGTAACCGAGACGTTCCCTTTCAGTCGGTCACTACGACGTACGTCGGTAATACCGACGAATTGGGATCCCTATGGAAAGCGCCACAGTTACTACCACTACCAGCGCCCAGCGAGAGCCCCTCAGACCTCGTTCTGAAGCGGGCGGGGAGATTCACGCCAGAAGAGTCATACTGCTGTTCCGCAAGACCCATTCAGCAGACTGATTGGATAACGCTGGGAAAGCGTGCCCGAAGGACGCTGCGGGAGCCACATCATGCCCAGAGGGAGTTACCATGTGGAAGAACGTATGGGCTGGCCGTGGGCAGCTCAACATACGAAAGTCCCAGGGGAGGCCCCGGCCTAATGCAGGCGGGGGACGACACCGTACTGAGGCGGCAGAGGAACTCTGCCAAGGGAAAGACACAAGCTCGCCGTAGGGAGCTGTACCGTGGAAAATACACGTATGGGACCGCCGTAGGGGTCACGACATACGGAACCCAGCCTGACACAAGTTCCACCAATGCATACGAGTGCCAGACCTGGCGTCGGACGCTCCGCAACATCCGACTGCCGAGGGGTGCGGAGGACTCAACAGGGTTCGCCAATCCTGGGGAACTCGACTGGAGAAAATAAGCGCACGTATCCGTTCCAGGGGAAGGGAATGGCGCAGCAAGCCGACACTAGAACGGGCACTTCAGTGAAGCTGACTATGGGAAGCGAGCACACAAGAAGCCACCGGCTCTACACGCAGGCTATAAAACCTAGCAAACGTGTTAGGTGTCGCCAAGCCCGCAGCTCTACAAATGTCTGTCAGCGAGGCACCACGAGCCAGCGCCCAGGAAGAAGCTACACCCCTGGTGGAGTGAGCTCTAACCCCGAGCGGGCAGGGCACGTCTTGGGATTCATACGCCAAGACGATGGCATCCACTATCCAGTGGGCCATCCTCTGCTTGGAGACAGCCTTTCCCTTCTGCTGTCCTCCGTAACAGACGAAGAGCTGCTCTGAGGTCCTAAAGCTTTGCGTTCTGTCAACATAGACGCGCAGAGCGCGAACTGGACAGAGAAAAGCCAGGGCTGGGTCTGCCTCCTCCGAAGGCAGCGCTTGCAGGCTCACCACTTGGTCCCGGAAGGGAGTAGTGGGAACCTTGGGCACGTATCCAGGCCGGGGTCTCAGGGTCACCTGAGAATCACCCGGCCCGAATTCCAGGCACGATTCGTCGACCGAAAATGCCTGCAGGTCCCCTACCCTCTCAACTGAGGCCAATGCAATCAGGAGGATTGTCTTTAGAGACAAGATCTTAAGCTCTACTGACTGTAAAGGCTCGAAGGGCGCCCTCTGCATTGCGGTCAGCACCAGAGTCAAGTCCCAAGAGGGTATAGAGGAGGGGCGAGGAGGATTTAGTCTCCTCGCTCCCCTCAGGAACCTGACGATCAGATCATGCTTGCCTAAGGACTCACCATTAACGAGGTCATGGCTTGCGGCGATAGCGGCAACATTTACCTTGAGGGTGGAGGGAGACAGCCTTCGCTCCAACCCGTCTTGAAGGAAAGATAGCACAGATCCGATCGAACACCTCCGGGGGTCTTCTCGGCGAGAAGAACACCAGTCGACGAACAGGTTCCACTTCAACGCATATAGCCGTCTCGTAGAGGGGGCTCTGGCGGAAGCGATGGTGTCGACTACCGCTTGCAGTAGGTCACCTAGAACCTCCGCGTCCCGTCCAGGGACCAGACATGGAGTTTCCAGAGGTCTGGACGCGGGTGCCATAGGGTGCCCCGTCTCTGAGACAGGAGGTCCTGCCTCAGAGGAATGGGCCAAGGAGGTGCTGTCGCGAGGAGCACTAGTTCCGGGAACCACGTCCTGTTGGGCCAGTACGGAGCTACCAAGAGGAGATGCTCCTCGTCCTCCCTGACCTTGCACAGTGTCTGTGCAAGAAGGCTCACTGGGGGAAACGCATATTTGCGCAGAGCCCGGGGCCAGCTGTGTGCCAGTGCATCCGTGCCGAGGGTCCCCTCGGACAGGGAATAAAACAACTGGCAGTGGGTCGTGTCGTGGCCGGCAAACAGATCGATCTGTGCGGCCCCAAAGCGACTCCAAATCAGCTGGACCACCTGGGGGTGGAGTCGCCACTCTCCGGGGAGCACTGGCAACCGTGACAGCTCGTCGGCCGCACGATTGAGCAGGCCCGGAATGTGAATAGCATGGCGTAGACCACCTTGTTTGTTGATGTACGCAACGGCCGTCGTGCTGACCGTCCGGACCAGAACGTGCTTGTCTTAGAGCGACCCTTTGAGGCGGCTTAGAGCAAGACGAACTGCCAGCAACTCTAGGCAATTGATATGCCATTGCAGTTGGGGCCCCGTCCACAGACCCGAAACTGCAAGCCCGTTGTACGTGGCACCCCAACCCGTGGGTGAGGCATCCGTGGAGACAACATGATGCCTGGACACTTGTTCTAGAGGCACTCCTGCCCGTAGAAATGAAGGGTCCAACCACGGAGTGAGGGATTGGCGGCATCTCGGCGTCACTTGGACACGGAGGGACCCGCTGTGCCACGCCCATCTCGGGACTCGGTCGTGTAGCCAGTGCTGAAGCGGTCTCATATGGAGCAGCCCTAGCGGCGTTACTGCGGCTGCTGCTGCCATATGCCCCAGGAGCCTCTGAAAATGTTTCAGTGGAACCGCTGTACTGCGTTTGAGCGTACTCAAGCAGCTCAGCACCGACTGGACACCTCTGTGAGGCGCGCAGTCATGGCGACCGAGTCGATCTCCATCCCGAGAAAAGAGATCCTCTGTACGGGACAGAGTTTGCTCTTCTCCCAGTTGACCCGAAGACCCAACTGGCTGGGGTGCCGGAGCACCATGTCCCTGTGTTCGCACAATTCGCAAGAATCAGCCAGTCGTCGAGATAGTTGAGGATGCGAACACCACGCTCTCTCATGGGAGCAATGGCCGCCTCCGCGACTTTCGTGAAGACACGGGGCGACAGGGACAGCCCGAAGGGCAGGACTTTGTACTGGTATGCCCGTCCGTCGAAAGCAAAGCGTAGAAACGGTCTGTGTCGAGGGAGAATCGAGACATGAAAGTACGCGTCCTTCAGTTCGATCGCTGCAAACCAATCCTGGGGACGGATGCACCTGAAGATGCGTTTCTGCGTTAGCATTCGGAACGGCATCCTGTGGAGGGAGCGGTTCAGGTAGGTCCAGGATCGGTCGTAACCCGCCACCTTTCTTGGGTACAATGAAGTACGGGCTGTAGAACCCGGACTTCATATCGGCTGGAGGGATCCTCTCGTAACCCTTGGCCTGTCCACCGTCAAGGGTAGTGAGGAGGGAGGAGCCTCCAGGTCTGTTTTCTGGCACTGAAGGGTGTCGTCCACGACCTGGAAAGCTCCTCATGCACCTCCGGGAAGAATGGCACTGGGGCGGGACGCTGAGAACCAGCGCGACCCCCCCCCAGAAACCAATCATCCAACCTAGAAGGTTCGGGACGTGGTGTAGGGTTCCACACAAGCCCGACCTTTTCGGCGGCCCGGGAAAGCATAGCCGACAACTCGGGGTCCGACTCAACCGTTGCCACTCTCCCAGAGGGAGGCAGTACAGCTGAGTCCTCATCCTCCAAAGACTGGAACTCCCCCTCTGATGCTGCGATCGACATCTGCTCGTCCGCGGGCGCTCCGAAAGAGACGACTGGGCGCCCGTGGGCGGGACCAGCGATCTCTTCCGGTGGCGCCACCGGTAGCGGTGCTTGTGAGGGTTCAGGGACCTGCGTAGGGACACTAGGCGGGTTTGTCCTGAACGTTATCCTCAGATCACCCCAGTCATCCGTCGAAGTAGGTCTATCCTGGTTAGGGATAGCTCTAGATCGAGGTATGGGGAGGGGTACTCCGCCTTCCTGGAGGTAGGTGAGTCTAGATCTAAGCACCGCAATAGTCATGTTCCCGCAGTGAGAACACGAACTATTCACAAACGCCGCTTCAGCTGTAAGCCCAGGCACGTGATGCAGTGAGTGTGGCCGTCAGCGGGCGAGAGGGAACGACCGCATCCAGAAACGCACGGGTGGAATGACATCTTGAAAAAGACGCAGTCACACCCGTGTTGCTCTTTTTGTGAGGAAACGCTCTTTTAGAGAGTGCTGAAGCACCCAGGGAAACCGCGGCAACACACAGGGGATAGTGCAGCCTGTGTTTGCTCTCAATGGAACGCCCACCGATACCAACAGGTGCTGTGATAACAGCAGTTGTTCCTTGCAGCTTGAGTTCGCGGTCCTGCTGGAAAGTGCCGTCACACCAACACACGATCCTCTTCTCTGTTCTCTGTCTCTTCGCTGAGTCAATCAGGAAAGCAGTCCGTACTTCAAAACGCCGGTTCGGCTCCGAAGTGAATGACGTCAATGCGGTGCTCTCGCTTCCTGTTTATACCCGCGGCGCGGGGCGGGGCGCGAGATGCAAATCTCGCACGCCAATTGTTCATTGGCCTGTTCTTAAGTTCTCGAAGCTGATAGGGGCTCTCTGAAGTGATCCCAATTCGTCGGTATTACCGACGTACGTCGTAGTGACCGACTGAAAGGGAACCATGATTTACCATGATTCTAGTATGATTTACCATAGTTTACCATGATTCTAACATGATTTACCATGATTTACCATGATTTACAATAGTTTACCATGATTCTAGCATGATTTACTATAGTTAACCATGATTCTAGCATGATTTACCATGATTCTAGCACCATGATTTAGCATAGTTTACCATGACTCTAGCATGATTTACCATGTTTTTAGCATGATTTACCATAGTTGACCGTATTTTACCATGATTCTATCATGATTTACCATGGTTCTAGTATGATTTACCATAGTTTACCATTATTCTAGAATGATTTGTCATAGTTTACCATGATTCTAGCATGATTTATCACAGTTTACCATGATTTACCATGAATCTAGTATGATTTACCATAGTTTACCATGATTCTAGCATGATTTGCCATAGTTTATCATGATTCTAGCATGATTTACTATTGTTTACAATGATTTATAATGTTTCTAGCATGATTTACCTTAGTTTAGCATGATTCTAGTGTGATATACCATAGTTTACAATGATTTTCCATGATTCTAGTATGATTTAGATTAGATTAGATTAGATTCAACTTTATTGTCATTACACAAGTACAAGAACAAGGCAACAAAATGCAGTTTAGGTCTAACCAGAAGTGCAATAGCAGCAAGTGCAGGATATACAACGTTTGCATAAGTGCAGGACATGGATATGTACTGAATATATATAAATATGAGATGGTTATTTCTATAAACAGAATTTACAGGTGAATATGTACAGTGAATAAATATACAGATGGCTATTGCTATAAACAGAATTTACAGGTGCATATGTACTATGAATATAATATAATATACAGATGGCTATTACTATAAACAGAATTTTACAGATAGAGGTATACAATACTATGTTAGGCTAAAATGAGGAATATACTGTAGTGTAAAAGTGCAGTGGAAAGTGGTTGCAAATTACAGTTAGAAGTACGGTGCAAAATGCAAATGTAAACAGTAGGTACTGTAAATAACAGTCGACAGTGCAAATGAGCATAATACAGTTAAGGTAAGGTAGTGCAAAATGAATAAGTAAACAGTTGTGACTGTAATAAACAGTCTGTAGTGCAAATAACAAAGTGAAGGTGGATATGAGGTAGGAGAGTTATCAGTATATGAGGGAAGTGAATCAACGGGGGTTTGAGTTCAGTAAAGAGACAGCTATGGGGAAAAAACTGTTCTTTAGTCTGCTGGTCCTGGTCCGGTGGATCCTGAAACGCCTGCCGGAGGGCAGGAGAGAAAACAGTCTGTGGGCTGGATGGGAGGAGTCCTTGAGGATGCTGCGAGCTCGATGCAGACAGCGTTTCCTCTGGATGTGCTCGATGGCAGGTAGTGGAGTCCCTGTGATGCACTGGGCAGTTTTCACCACCAAACCATTTACCATAGTTTACCATGATTCTAGTATGATTTGCCATAGTTTATCATGATTCTAGCATGATTTACCATGATTCTAGCATGATTTACCATAGTTTACCATGATTTACCCTGATTCAAGCATGATTTTCCATAGTTTACCTTAGTTGACCATGGTTCTAGTATGATTTACCATGATTTACCATGATTCTAGCATGATTTACCAGTTTACCATGTGTTATGGGTATGGGTGTGTTTTTCTCTCCTTGGTATTTGTCGGTTTTGTTTCCTTGTTTTGTAGGTGGCCGCAGAAGATGCAGGACACCTGACTCCAATTAGGAAGCGGAGATATATGTTGTGATTTCATGCAATGGAGGGGGGTCACGGAGAGTTAACATCATCTCCACCTGGCCTCTGGTTGCCTCGCTTCGAGATCTGTCGTTGTCAGCATTTTGCTTTGTTGCAATCACGAGCGGGCCGTAACACCATGTTTCTAGCATTATTTACCATGTTTCTAGCATGATTTACCATGACTCTAGTATGATTTACCATAATTTACCATGATTCTAGAATGATTTGCCATAGTTTACCATAATTCTAGCATGATTTACCAAGATTCTAGTATGATATACCATAGTTTACCATGATTTTAGTGTGATATACTTGTTGCGCCACGTTATCGACCAGGCAGAACAATCCTTCCAACCACTATAGATAGATTCTCAAATACCTTACCTGATCTGTCTCAGCTGCTCAGTGAACCCAAACAAACAGATGAACTAGAGGAAATGACTAGCAGTATGAGCACCATTTTCTCTAGTACATTAGAAATTGTTGCACCAAAAAGGTTAGAGAGAAAACTAAAGCACCATGGTACAACAGTGCTACACATGTTATCAAGAGAGAAACTCGTAACTTAGAGCGTAAATGGAAACAAACTAATTTAGAGGCCTTTAGAATTGCGTGGAAAGATAGTATGTCACGTTATAAAAAGGCCCTAAAAGCAGCCAGGGCTGAGCATCTCCGCAAACTAATAGAAAATAACCAAAATAATCCAAGGTTTTTATTTAACACCGTGGCTAGACTAACAAATAAACAAGCATTGCCTGAGCAAAATATTCCGTTACAGTTTAGTAGTAATGATTTTATGAATTTCTTCACTGAGAAAATAGAAAGCATCAGAAACAAAATTGTAAATGTACAATCTTTAATGATGTCTTATGATTCAACCGCAATTATCGCCCCTCAAGAACTACTACACCGCTTTACAACTATAGGACAGGAAGAGCTAAATAAACTTATCATTGCATCTAAACCAACAACATGTTTATTAGATCCAATACCCACTAAACTACTGAAAGAGTTGTTACCTGTAGTGGAAGAGCCTCTTCTCAATATTATTAACTCGTCTTTATCTTTAGGTCATGTTCCGAGAATATTCAAGTTGGCAGTCATAAAACCTCTCATTAAGAAGCCACAATTAGATCATAATAACCTTGCAAATTACAGACCAATTTCAAATATTCCATTCATGTCTAAAATACTAGAAAAAGTTGTGTCCGCTCAATTGTGCTCTTTCTTGCAAGAAAATGATATCTATGAAAAATTTCAATCAGGATTCAGGCCGCATCATAGCACAGAAACCGCGCTCGTTAAAATCACAAATGATTTACTTCTAGCTTCTGACCAAGGCTGTATCTCAATACTAGTTCTACTCGATCTTAGTGCTGCGTTCGATACTATAGATCATAAAATACTCTTAGATCGACTTCAAAATTACACTGGTGTTCAGGGACAGGCATTAAACTGGTTTAGATCGTGCTTATCAGACTGCTACCATTTTGTCTGCCTAAATGGGGAAAAATCAAAGATAACGTCAGTAGACTATGGGGTGCCGCAAGGATCCGTGTTAGGCCCTCTGCTATTCTCAATATATATACAGCCACTTGGTAATATTATAAGAAAACATGGAATTAATTTCCACTTTTATGCTGATGACACTCAATTATATATTTCATCACGACCAGATGAAAACGCTAAATTATCTAAACTGACAGCGTGTGTTGAAGATATTAAATACTGGATGATGTGTAATTTTCTGCTAATAAATTCAGATAAAATGGAGGTATTACTTATTGGTCCAAAAAACTGTCCACAAAACCTCTCACAATACAACTTTAACTTGGAAGGATGTCCTGTCACGTTATCCACTACAGTAAAAGACCTGGGTGTTATATTAGACCACAACTTGTCTTTCGATTATATAGAAGCTATATTAGACAGCAACCTGTCTTTTAAAAATCATATTTCAAATACTACAAAAACAGCCTTCTCAGAAACCTCAGAAACATCGCTAAGCTACGAAACATGCTATCTGTCTCTGATGCAGAAAAGTTAATTTATGCATTTATGACCTCTAGACTAGATTACTGTAATGCACTACTAGCTGGCTGTCCTGCCTCCTCAATAAACAAGCAACAATTAGTCCAAAATGCAGCTGCTAGAGTTCTTACTAGGTCAAGAAAATATGATCACATAACACCAATTCTAACATCTCTACACTGGTTGCCTGTTAAGTTTCGTATCAATTATAAAGTATTGCTACTGACCTATAAGGCAATAAATGGTTTAGCTCCTGTGTATTTAACTGATCTTTTATCGCCTTATAACCCATCACGATCTTTAAGATCACTAAACTCTGGACTAAAGTCAACTAAAGGAGGGAGAACGTTTTCATATTTGGCACCTAAACTATGGAATAGCCTTCCTAATAATGTTTGGGGCTCAGACTCACTCCTCCAGTTTAAATCTAGATTGAAGACTCATCTCTTTAGCCAGGCATACACATGATGCCTAACCTTGTACTCTATAGTTATATCAATGCACATGATTGTCTTTGCTTAATGCTTTGAACAGCAGCTACGCTAATTATTTTTTCTGTTCTGTTTTTATCTCGGGACGCCCATTCCGAGGTAACTAGAGAATCCGTCAGCTCCAGTCTGGATCCAGCTTCTCGTAAAGACTTCAGATGACCATCACATGTGAAGAGACGACTCAACTCCTGCGAGGACTTCAGATGACGCAGCTCTGCACCAACACACACTCATGCTGTATCACTCACTTCATTAACAAACTGTATTCTTACTTCTATGCCATAGCTATTATATTGATTAATAATAGATAGTTAGCTAATCTGTGTGCTTGTATATGTGCAATTCTGAAATGCATAACATGTACAAATCAATTAAATTGTAATGTAGATGCTTTTTCTGTGAAGCTGCTTTGAAACGATATGTATCGTGAAAAGCGCTATACAATAAATTTGAATTGAATTGAATTTACCATGATTCTAGTATGATTTACCATGATTTACAATAGTTTACCATGATTCTAGCACGATTTAGATGAATGAATCTGCCAAATGATTCGATCAAATGAACATCCCTTTTTACAAAGCCCAAATTCAGCTCCAGACCCCAGGAAATCGACCATCTATCACAAAGGCTCCATTCTGCCCGGAGCTACTAGTTGTAGATAATAATTAACCGACTTCCTATGGACTTTTGTCCAAAACTTAGACAAAGAGGACAGAGGACTCGTTGTGATCACAAGACAAAGAAACAAATCAGATCTCTGTCTTTTCAATGAAAATAAACTCCATGTGACACAGCTAAAACTCCAAGCAAACTCACTGAAACTGTTGCATATGGAGTGCATCAAATCACTGATTATTGGACTTTCATTCAAATAGCCTTCGACATAGCTTTTTAGTGTGTTACAACTGATACACATGACTATTATTCATGTATATTACTCACAATTCATGCAATTATGTAACTATTGAATGAGTGGATGAAAAGGCACCGTGTTTGATACCTTTGTGCTCGTAAGTGTATAATCCAACAGATGAGCTGAATGAAATCTTTATAAAATTGAACATGTCCTTATAATAAGAAATTAGGTCTAAATTTACTCTCTGCTTAAGAGCAGGAAACTAAATTACTATAGATAACCCAATTTTATGGGAGGGGTAGAGACACAGTCACCCCTGAACCCTAATTGGCCAGAACCCATCCAGGGGATTGACAAATATTTGAGTTTAATCTCAGAACACGAACGAAGAATCCGGTTCAAGTCAGTTCACAGTTCAGAGTTGTTCAGAGTTGACCAGAGTGAGTTCTGAACGGAGAGCTCTCAGGAGACGATCAGACGATCGTGGCAGACCAAGATCAGAGAAAATGGGTTAACCAACGATTTCATTCAGGCCATATGCTCTTCTCTCACTTTCCTTTCTTTTACTTAAAGTTTATTTTCTTTCCGTTAAGTCTCGGGTTCTGTTAAGTTTCGCCGCAAAGTTACTCAACGAGTCTCCAACAGCGTGCTTCAACTTCAAACAACGCCCACAAGACTTCATCCAGCTGCCAACACGCCTCGTGATTGGCTTCCCAAGATGTCGATCAAAAGACACGACCAGTCCTTCAGCGAATCAAAGACCCGGGAAAACCCCTCTCCAGCGGGGAAAGAGAATCCCCTGTCTGAGAAGTCACACAAACGCAACTAATACCTCTAGATTCCGAGCTGAACTGGTGCATTAGATCAAATGTAATAACCCTGCCTAAGAAACGATAGGAGGTTAAATTACTGATCAATGGTTTCTTCAGGTCATGTGTCATAAATGCATATATTGCTTGGGATTTCATAATTTCTCTCTTAGAACTTATTCTTTCCTCACCTTCTTCCTTTCTGCAACGTGTGAATGTGCGAGTGCGTGTGTTTATGTTAGATATTAGTTTGATGTGTTAGAGTAATCAATAAAGTTCCATTTGTATTCATAGATAACTGTTCTTGTGTTATGTGCTTATCAATTTAATGTCTTGAACTGCCGATCTAAGTTACCTGGCTGTTAAATAGTGTTTCACTATTGTTCGGATATTAATATCCGCTGCAGAGTTGATATTTACGGCCCGTTCAAATGAATGCTGGAAGAGTCATTTGC
Source organism: Gobio occitaniae (assembly GCA_033150135.1). NCBI lineage: Eukaryota > Metazoa > Chordata > Actinopteri > Cypriniformes > Gobionidae > Gobio > Gobio occitaniae. The sequence goes on from JARQWZ010002525.1 coordinate 81,487, forward strand.
TCGGCTGTGTGATATACAATTCTAGTGTGATATACCATAGTTTACAATGATTTACCATGATTCTAGTATGATTTACCAAAGTTTACCATGATTCTAGTATGGTGTACCATAGTTTACCATGATTCTTGCATGATTTATCATAGTTTAGCATGATTTACCATAATTGTAGAATGATTTGTTATACTAAACCATGATTCTAGTATGATTTACCATAGTTTACCATGATTCTAGCATGATTTACCATGATTCTAGTATGATTTACCATAGTTTATCATGATTTACAATAGTTTACCATGATTATAGCATGATTTACCATAGTTTACCATGATTCTAGAATGGTTTACCATAGTTTACCATGATTCTAGCATGATTCAACATGATTCTAGAATGATTTACCATGATTTACCATGCTTCTAGTATAATTTATCATAGTTTACCATAATTCTAGCGTGATTTACCATGATACTAGCATGATTTACCATAGTTAACCATGATTCTAGCATGATTCTAGCATGATTTACCATAGTTTACCATGATTCTAGCATGATATACCATAGTGTACCATGATACTAGTATGATTTACCATAGTTAACCATGATTCTAGTATGATTTTCCATAGTTTACCATGATTCTAGCATGATGTTCCATAGTTTACCATGATTCTAGCATGATTTACCATGATTCTAGTATGATTTACCATAGTTTACCATGAATCTAATATGATTTACCATACTTTACCATGATTCTAGTATTATGTACCATAGTTTTCCATGATTCTAGCATGAAATACCATAGTTTAAAATGATTCTAGTATGAATTACCGTAGCTTACCATGATTTACCATGATTCTAGTATGATTTATCATAGTTTACCATGATTCTAATATGATTTACCATAGTTTATCATGATTCTAATATGATATACTATAGTTTACCATGATTCTAGTATGATTTACCATAGTTTACCATGATTCTAGCATGAATTACCATAGCTTACCATGATTTACCATGATTCTAGTATGATTTATCATAGTTTACCATGATTCTAATATGATTCATCAGAGTTTACCATGATTGTAACATGATATACCCTAGTTTACCATGATCCTAGCAAGATTTACCCTAGTTTACCATGATTCTAGCATGATTTACCATAGTTAACCATGATTTACCATGATTCTAGCATGATGTTCCATAGTTTACCATGATTCTAGCATGATTTACCATGATTCTAGCATGATTTACCATAGTTTACCATGATTCTAGCATGATATACCATAGTGTACCATGATACTAGTATGATTTACCATAGTTAACCATGATTCTAGTATGATTTTCCATAGTTTACCATGATTCTAGCATGATGTTCCATAGTTTACCATGATTCTAGCATGATTTACCATGATTCTAGTATGATTTACCATAGTTTACCATGAATCTAATATGATTTACCATACTTTACCATGATTCTAGTATTATGTACCATAGTTTTCCATGATTCTAGCATGAAATACCATAGTTTAAAATGATTCTAGTATGAATTACCGTAGCTTACCATGATTTACCATGATTCTAGTATGATTTATCATAGTTTACCATGATTCTAATATGATTTACCATAGTTTATCATGATTCTAATATGATATACTATAGTTTACCATGATTCTAGTATGATTTACCATAGTTTACCATGATTCTAGCATGAATTACCATAGCTTACCATGATTTACCATGATTCTAGTATGATTTATCATAGTTTACCATGATTCTAATATGATTCATCAGAGTTTACCATGATTCTAACATGATATACCCTAGTTTACCATGATCCTAGCAAGATTTACCCTAGTTTACCATGATTCTAGCATGATTTACCATAGTTAACCATGATTTACCATGATTCTAGCATGATGTTCCATAGTTTACCATGATTCTAGCATGATTTACCATGATTCTAGTATGATTTACCATAGTTTACCATGAATCTAATATGATTTACCATACTTTACCATGATTCTAGTATTATGTACCATAGTTTTCCATGATTCTAGCATGAAATACCATAGTTTAAAATGATTCTAGTATGATTTACCATAGTTTACCATGATTTACCATGATTCTAGCATGATTTATCATAGTTTACCATGATTCTAATATGATTTACCATACTTTACCATGATGTTAGTACGATTTACCATAGTTTACCATGATTCTAGCATGAATTACCGTAGCTTACCATGATTTACCATGATTCTAGTATGATTTATCATAGTTTACCATGATTCTAGTATGATTTACCATAGTTTACCATGATTCTAGCATGAATTACTATAGCTTACCATGATTTACCATGATTCTAGTATGATTTATCATAGTTTACCATGATTCTAATATGATTCATCAGAGTTTACCATGATTCTAACATGATATACCCTAGTTTACCATGATCCTAGCAAGATTTACCCTAGTTTACCATGATTCTAGCATGATTTACCATAGTTAACCATGATTTACCATGATTCTAGCATGATTTACCATGTTTTTAGCGTGATTTATCATAGTTGACTGTATTTTACCATGATTCTGTCATGATTTACCATGGTTCTAGTATGATTTACCATAGTTTACCATGATTCTAGTATGGTCTACCATAGTTTACCATGATTTTAGCATGACTTGTGAACCATAGTCCACAATGATTTGCCATGATTCTAGTATGATTTACCATAGTTTACCATGATTTACCATGAATCTAGTATGATTTACCATTGTTTACAATTATTTATCATGTTTATAGCATGATTTACCATAGTTTACCATGATTCTAGTATGATATACCATACTTTACCATGATTCTAGTGTGATATGCCATAGTTTACAATGATTTACCATGATTCTAGTATGATTTACCATAGTTAACCATGATTCTAGTATGGTGTACCATAGTTTACCATGATTCTATAATGATTTACCATGATTCTAGTATGACTTACAATAGTTTACCATGATTATAGCATGATTTACTATAGTTAACAATGATTCTAGCATGATTTACCATGATTCTAGCACCATGATTTTAGCATGATTTACCATAGTTTACCATGATTCTAGCATGATTTATTATGATTCTAGTATGATTTACTATAGTTTACCATGATTCTAGTATGATTTACCATAATTTACCATGATTTTAGAATGATTTGCCATAGTTGACCGTGTTTGACCATGATTCTAGCATGATTTACCATGATTCTAGTATGATTTACAATAGTTTACCATGATTATAGCATGATTTACTATAGTTAACAATGATTCTAGCATGATTTGCCATGATTCTAGTATGATTTACCATAGTTTACCATGATTTACCATGAATCTAGTATGATTTACCATTGTTTACAATTATTTATCATGTTTATAGCATGATTTACCATAGTTTACCATGATTCTAGTATGATATACCATACTTTACCATGATTCTAGTGTGATATGCCATAGTTTACAATGATTTACCATGATTCTAGTATGATTTACCATAGTTAACCATGATTCTAGTATGGTGTACCATAGTTTACCATGATTCTATAATGATTTACCATGATTCTAGTATGACTTACAATAGTTTACCATGATTATAGCATGATTTACTATAGTTAACAATGATTCTAGCATGATTTACCATGCTTCTAGCACCATGAATTTAGCATGATTTACCATAGTTTACCATGATTCTAGCATGATTTATTATGATTCTAGTATGATTTACTATAGTTTACCATGATTCTAGTATGATTTACCATAATTTACCATGATTTTAGAATGATTTGCCATAGTTGACCGTGTTTGACCATGATTCTAGCATGATTTACCATGATTCTAGTATGATTTACAATAGTTTACCATGATTATAGCATGATTTACTATAGTTAACAATGATTCTAGCATGATTTACCATGGTTCTAGCACCATGATTTTAGCATGATTTACCATAGTTTACCATGATTCTAGCATGATTTACCATAATTTACCATGATTTTAGAATGATTTGGCATAGTTGACCGTGTTTTACCATGATTCTAGCATGATTTACCATAGGTTGCTATGATTCTAGCATGATTTACCATAGTTGACTGTGTTTAACCATGATTCTAGCATGATTTAGCATTGTTCACCATGATTCTAGTATGATTTACCATGATTTTAGCATAGTTTACCACAGTTGACCGTGTTTTACCATGATTCTAGTATGATTTACCATAGGTTACTATGATTCTAGCATGATTTACCATAGTTGACTGTGTTTAAGCATGATTCTAGCATGATTTAGCATAGTTTACCATGTTTTTAGCATGATTTACCATAGTTGACCGTGTTTTACCATGATTCTATCATGATTTATCATGGTTCTAGTATGATTTACCATAGTTTACCACAATTCTAGTATGAATTACCATAGTTTACCATGATTCTAGCATGATTTACCCTAGTTTACCATGATTCTAGCATGATTTACCATAGTTTAAAATGATTTACCATGATTCTAGGATGATTTACCATGTTTTTAGCATGATTTATCATAGTTGACCGTGTTTTACCATGATTCTGTCATGATTTACCATGGTTCTAGTATGATTTACCATAGTTTACCATGATTCTAGTTTTATTTACCATAGTTAAACATTATTTTAGCATGATTTACCATAGTTTATAATGATTTACCATGATTCTAGTATGATTTACCATAGTTTACCATGATTCTAGAATGATTTGCCATGATTCTAGTATGATTTACCATAGTTTACCATGATTTACCATCAATCTAGTATGATTTAGGTGCATCTAGTATGAATCTAGTATGATTTAGGTGCATTGGCTAGCTAGCATGTTAGCTTAGCACACAATCAAAATACAATAAAGATTAAAACTATGTTTTTTCTCCAAAATTACTTTATATCACAAGTGGGATGTTTTAAATAACCTTCTGTGGTCTCATTTGGCTTTGGATCAAACAATCAGACAGAAAATATATCATTTTACAATATTCTGCATATTGATAAAAGCTATGTCGAATAGCATTGCATTATAAATATAATCTATTATGAATACACCCAACATGGTATAAAGAACACAGACAAACCATACATCGTCGCGATTGTGTGTTTATTGTCTTCAAATGTCTCTATTTGCATCTTTAGCGATCTCAGGAAGCTTTTATTATGGACTTCTATTATGGCACATGGTATCTTCTTCGTCTGTCTGTACCATATATGACTACATGTGCACAGAGCACCCTCCGGCTGCCAGTATGAATTGAAAACAACACATAAGAGTCTACATCGCTCATGACTAGGCTACATCTGCGCATTTTGAGGAAGTATTGAATAAAAAATACTCCTCTGTTTAGAAATTTGACACAGACATATGAGAATCTATCAATATTTCTCCTCATCTGCACACTTTTGAACTAAAAGCCCTGAGGGATGTTGATTTGTTGCGAGACTTCGTGATGAGAATAGAGGAGTTTTTTATGAATGAGAGCAGCTGAGGCTCATATTACAATCAAACGGTACCGACGCGGTTTTCATTTTCATAACTCCTGACACATATTAACAAATTACTGTCACTATAAGACTTTGAGGATAAAACAGAGGTAAAAAATGGAAGCTTGACTCTTAGATCTTTTAAATGATACATAGTTTGTCATGGTAATTACTTTTACAGTCATTTGAGCTACTTTAAACAAATAAAGCTTAAGGACGAATGCGCACTCAATCCGGTTAAGAGGTTAAAGTGCAATTGCCTTTCACTTTGTATTCATATATCAAACGGAGCTACAGCAATTCTATGTTCGTTTTGAGTGAGATAAGTAGGCTATGTGTTGGCTAATGATTCAATCACGAAATGTGAGCATTATTTTTGCAAATATGTATTTCAGCTGCATTTCAGCAGAATTATACCAGGACATATACTATGTCATAACTATGGGAGCAGCAACAATTATGACCATGTGTTGGATACTTTCGTCAGCTTATTACTAGACTAACTGCTGTCTTGTAAGAATGATTTATTTATTTTTTTCCAGCTTACCCGAGTGTGGCGGTTCAAGTTCTAACGTTACAAGCTATTTTCTCAATGAAAGCAACCCCGCTTGATGAGCCTGTAATTATATCATTTGGCAAACGTTTCACTGGGTTCTGTGTCTCGGGCTCAGGGATACGTTGGCTGTTCCATTTGCGGTGTGTTTAGCTGCGATGGGTGGCGGCCAATCGTCATGAACGTGATCCTGAGAGGTGGCCGTCAGAAAGATATTTATTAGTTAAAATCACTCACAGCTCAAAGCATGTTTTGCTTTAATACAAGATTTGTCAGGAGTTAATTCAATGAGTAAGTACATTTAGTGGGTTCGTGGATTTTTGCCCATGTTAATCGATTGCCATTGGACGCATAATGGGCGCGAGGGATCGCAGGGTGAATTGGGAGTACAAATTCCCAGTTTTTAATTTACCATTCGGACGTTTTATGATTCCCTGCCCAAATTCAGTTGCCCCGGAAAAGGGGGTCTCCGGACCCCTCTAGGGGGCGACCTTCGTGCCAAAGACCACCCCCCCCACCCCCGGAACCCCCCCACAGTGACCCCCCCCCCATCCACGAACCCACTATTTGTCCGATTACCCACTAAAGTGGGCAAATGACCCCCAGGACCCCCGCTGACCCCCCCCAGGCCACGCCCCCTCCCACGAACCCACTATTTGTCCGATTACCCACTAAAGTGGGCAAATGACCCCAGGACCCCCGCTGACCCCCCCCAGGCCACGCCCCCTCCCACGAACCCACTATTTGTCCGATTACCCACTAAAGTGGGCAAATGACCCCAGGACCCCCGCTGACCCCCCCCAGGCCACGCCCCCTCCCATGGAACCACTATTTGTCCGATTACCCACTAATTTTACGGACCGCCCCCGTTCGGACACGGAAGGTCGTTGGATCTTGAGACCTGAGATCCGGAGGCTCAGTGGGCCCCCAGCTCGGGGCCTCGAATCGCGGAGCTCTGCAACATTCCAATTTTTTTCCCTACACCCTAGGGCCACGACCTAGGGGTATGTTGCTCAGGGCCCCCCCAGGAGCCACTCTGCAAAATCTGGGGCCCCTGGGACCTTTCTGTAAAAATCCCACCTACCCATTAAACTAATGCGTTTGCCATAGTGGGTTCACGGATGTGTACGAAACGGCTTGGGAAGGGCCGATCGACTAGGGGACGCCATTTTTGATCTCACCACATACCCCTGAGTTGGGCGGTAAAGTTTGGTGGCCTTTCGACCTCGTTCAGGGGTCAAAAGGTCAAAAAAGAGACGAACGTCCACCATATTAGGGTTAGAAGTTGAAAATGAGTTCTCTTTGCTTTAGGGCCACGCCCTTTGGGTATGTTGCTCAGGGCCCCCCCAGGAGCCACTGTGCCAAATCTGGGGCCCCTGGGACCTTTCTGTAAAAATCCCACCTACCCATTAAACTAATGCGTTTGCCATAGTGGGTTCACGGATGTGTACGAAACGGCTTGGGAAGGGCCGATCGACTAGGGGAGGCCATTTTTCTTCTCGCCACGTTCCCCTGAGTCGGGCGGTCAAGTTTGGTGGCCTTTCGACCTCGTTCAGGGGTCAAAAGGTCAAAAAAGGGACGAACGTCCACCAATAGCCTACGCGTTTAATGGGAACGAGGCAGGGCTCCCGTACGGAGGAGGAAGGTCATGGCGACTTGATATTGGGGATTCCGAATCTCCAGGGGCCCCCGACTGATGGGGCCAGAGCACGAAACCCTGGCATGTTCCTGACAGAAGTGCCCCAATTTTATCCAACTTTGACTCAAAAGGCTCTTAGATGGTATGAGTGTTAGAGGCCTAAGGTCAATATTAGGGTTAGAAGTTGAAAATGAGTTCTCTTTGCTCTAGGGCCACGCCCTTTGGGTATGTTGCTCAGGGCCCCCCCAGGAGCCACTGTGCCAAATCTGGGGCCCCTGGGACCTTTCTGTAAAAATCCCACCTACCCATTAAACTAATGCGTTTGCCATAGTGGGTTCACGGATGTGTACGAAACGGCTTGGGAAGGGCCGATCGACTAGGGGAGGCCATTTTTCTTCTCGCCACGTATCCCTGAGTCGGGCGGTCAAGTTTGGTGGCCTTTCGACCTCGTTCAGGGGTCAAAAGGTCAAAAAAGGGACGAACGTCCACCAATAGCCTACGCGTTTAATGGGAACGAGGCAGGGCTCCCGTACGGAGGAGGAAGGTCGTGGCGACTTGATATTGGGGATTCCGAATCTCCAGGGGCCCCCGACTGATGGGGCCAGAGCACGAAACCCTGGCATGTTCCTGACAGAAGTGCCCCAATTTTATCCAACTTTGACTCAAAAGGCTCTTAGATGGTATGAGTGTTAGAGGCCTAAGGTCAATATTAGGGTTAGAAGTTGAAAATGAGTTCTCTTTGCTCTAGGGCCACGCCCTTTGGGTATGTTGCTCAGGGCCCCCCCAGGAGCCACTGTGCCAAATCTGGGGCCCCTGGGACCTTTCTGTAAAAATCCCACCTACCCATTAAACTAATGTGTTTGCCATAGTGGGTTCACGGATGTGTACGAAACGGCTTGGGAAGGGCCGATCGACTAGGGGACGCCATTTTTCTTCTCGCCACGTACCCCTGAGTCGGGCGGTAAAGTTTGGTGGCCTTTCGACCTCGTTCAGGGGTCAAAAGGTCAAAAAAGGGACGAACGTCCACCATATCAGGATTAGAAGTTGAAAAGGATTTCTCTTTGCTCTAGGGCCACACCCTTTGGGTATGTTGCTCAGGGCCCCCCCAGGAGTCACTGTGCCAAATCTGGGGCCCCTGGGACCTTTCTGTAAAAATCCCACCTACCCATTAAACCAATGCGTTTGCCATAGTGGGTTCACGGATGTGTACGAAACGGCTTGGGAAGGGCCGATCGACTAGGGGAGGCCCTTTTTCTTCTCGCCACGTTCCCCTGAGTCGGGCGGTCAAGTTTGGTGGCCTTTCGACCTCGTTCAGGGGTCAAAAGGTCAAAAAAGGGACGAACGTCCACCAATAGCCTACGCGTTTAATGGGAACGAGGCAGGGCTCCCGTACGGAGGAGGAAGGTCGTGGCGACTTGATATTGGGGATTCCGAATCTCCAGGGGCCCCCGACTGATGGGGCCAGAGCACGAAACCCTGGCATGTTCCTGACAGAAGTGCCCCAATTTTATCCAACTTTGACTCAAAAGGCTCTTAGATGGTATGAGTGTTAGAGGCCTAAGGTCAATATTAGGGTTAGAAGTTGAAAATGAGTTCTCTTTGCTCTAGGGCCACGCCCTTTGGGTATGTTGCTCAGGGCCCCCCCAGGGAGCCACTGTGCCAAATCTGGGGCCCCTGGGACCTTTCTGTAAAAATCCCACCTACCCATTAAACTAATGCGTTTGCCATAGTGGGTTCACGGATGTGTACGAAACGGCTTGGGAAGGGCCGATCGACTAGGGGACGCCATTTTTCTTCTCGCCACGTACCCCTGAGTCGGGCGGTCAAGTTTGGTGGCCTTTCGACCTCGTTCAGGGGTCAAAAGGTCAAAAAAGGGACGAACGTCCACCATATTAGGGTTAGAAGTTGAAAAGGATTTATCTTTGCTCTAGGGCCACGCCCTTTGGGTATGTTGCTCAGGGCCCCCCCAGGAGCCACTGTGCAAAATCTGGGGCCCCTGGGACCTTTCTGTAAAAATCCACCTGCCCATTAAACCAATGCGTTTACCACAGTGGGTTCGCGGATGTGTACGAAACGGCTTGGGAAGGGCCGATCGACTAGGGGAGGCCATTTTTCTTCTCGCCACGTTCCCCTGAGTCGGGCGGTCAAGTTTGGTGGCCTTTCGACCTCGTTCAGGGGTCAAAAGGTCAAAAAAGGGACCGACGTCCACCAAAGGCCTGCACGTTTAATGGGTTCGAGGAGGGGCTGCCGTTCGGAGGAGGAAGGTCGTGGCGCCTTGAGATTGGAGATTCCCACTCTCCAGGGGCCCCCGAATGACGGGGCCGGAGCACGAAACTCTAGGACCTTTCTGAAAAAAGCGCCCCTCCCCCGCCATCAAACAATTAGAAGGCCTCTGTCTGCCGTACGGAGGAGGAAGGTCGTGGCGGGTTGAGATTGGAGATTCCCACTCTCCAGGGCCCCCCGAATGACGGGGCCAGAGCACAGAACCCTGACAGAAGTGCCAACTCTAACCCTAACCCTTCACATCTGGGCTCATATCTCGGGAATTCCATGGGGGAAAATTCTGAAACTCGGGAAGGAGCAAGGACTCGAGGACCTCTACCGAACACACCCTCCCCCGAGGCCCTGGGCCCCGGGTCCCGGGAGCTACGGCCGGGATGAGATTGGGCCATTGTCGGCCTTGTATCTCAGGAATGCAGCGGCCCCCAGGGCCGAGGGTGGGCTCGTTGGAAAGGTCTAGGTCCCCCGCGTCGAAAGAGCCCACCACCGAGGCCGGGAGCCTCCCGGTTCGGGAGCTAGGGCCCTCGAAAGGTCAAAAGTCGCGATCCACCAGGGGGCGCCCCGGGGGCCCGCGACTGTCACATTCAGGTCAGGGGATGGAGGGGGGTGTTTGACCAAAGTTTGAGCGCAATCGGACTTTTCGTTTCAGAGTAATGGGTGAAAGTTGAGTTTTAACCATGGGGGCGGCCATTTTGTTTTGCGCTGGATCGTCCCGGTCGAATTTCTCCACGGTGACGCGGCGGATCGCCGTGAAATTTAAATCATATATAGAGCTTGATAAGATGATTCCAACGAGACGAGTGCTGCTCGGATAGCTATACGGGTGCCGAAGTTACGGCCGTTTGAAATATTAAAAAATCAACATCTCAGGAATGCCATGGCCCCGGGCCCCGTGACAGGGTCCGTTGGAAAGTTTTCGAGGGGCCCCATCCAACGCACCCACCCACGGGGTCGGGGGCCTTTGGGATTGGGAGTTAGAGCCTGCGCAAGAGCGGGATGGCTCCTAACTTGGCCAAAACTTGGCCAAAACGCACATAATTTACATGTATATTTAAAGAATTTCCACGTGCATCAGCGGTTCGAAAGAGCCCAGACAAGAGCGAGTTTTGCAGATGCCGTTTGCCGGCACGTGCAAGTGCATCACAGCGGCACCATTTTGTAACGTCAATTATTAATTTTATATAATAACTATGTTATTACCGCACCGATTGCAACCGCAAATGAATATAGTGTGCTGTGTACACGGGGGCGGTAAGAGAGCCCGGTCTGGGGCGAATCCGTGCAGAATTAAGGAATATCAGTCTTTAAAAGTATATATTATATGACTTTTTTGTTTTACACTCTAACCACTCGAAAATTAGACGAGTGTGTCCGGCTGAGTGTGTTGAGTATGGTAGAAGTGTTTTCATCAGTGAAAATCGTGGTTAAATGCTACATTTCACCTAAGATTCGAAACACACTTTTGAAAGAGACCCGTTCTGCTTGTTGGAACGCGCACTTCTCCGCCTTGACAAAAAGCCCATTCTCTAACAACCTCTGTAACACTAGTCTGACGTGCTGGACATGTTCCTGGAGAGAAGAAGAAAAAAATCAATATGTCATCCAGGTAGACATAAATGAACTGGTCAACCATATCTCCCAGCACGTCATTGACTAGTGCTTGGAAGACTGCTGGGGAGTTAGACAGCCCGAAGTGCATGACTAAGTATTCAGAATGGCCCCTGGGGGTATTAAAAGCAGTCTTCCATTCATCCCCCTCCCTTATGCGCACCAAATGATAAGCATTGCGTAGGTCCAATTTCGTGAATATGGATGCTCCCTGTAACCTCTCAAAGGCTGAAGACATCAATGGCAAAGGATAAGTATTCTTTACCGTGATGTTATTCAACCCTTGGTAATCAATGCAAGGTCACAGAACCATCCTTCTTACCCACGAAAAAGAACCCCGCCCCCGCTGGAGAAGAGGAAGGGCGGATGAACTCAGAAGCTAGAGAATCAGAAATGTATTTCTCCATGGCCTCCCTCTCAGGAGTAGAAAGTGAGTTTAACTTGCCCTTAGGTGGAGACTTGCCTGGAAGTAGATCTATGGCACAGTCATAGGGACGATGAGGAGAAAGAGAAGCAGCCCGGGACTTACTGAACACCTCCTTCAGGTCGAGATACTCCTCCGGCACGTTTGATAAATCCATCATCTCCTCCTGAAACACAGAACTAGACACAGACAAACGGGCAGACACAAGACAAGAGGCATAGCACTGATTACTCCACACTGTGACCGTGTTGTGTCCCCAGTCAATCCTGGGGTTGTGCTTCTGAGTCCGTGTGAGGGGAGTCCGTGAGGAGGAAAGTGATGGTCTCTGAGTGATTGCCGGAAATGGTGAGTGTAATCCTGTCTGTGGTGTGTGTGATGGTGGGTATTGTCTGACCATTGAGGGCGTGTACGGCAATGGTGTTGGAAAGGGGAGTGATGGGATCTTGAGTTGATGTGCCAGTGAACAGTCAATGAAATTACCCTCCGCTCCGGAATCCACAAGGGCTTGACAGACGTGGAATCTTTTTGCCCACTGCAGTCTTCCCGGAAGGAGAGTCGCGGACGAGGATTTCCCCAACGCAGCTCCACCCGACAGTAGCCTCCTCTCTACTGCCGGGCTCGATCTTTTACTGGACACTGCTTGAGGAACTGCCCCTCCGCGCCACAGTAAAGGCATAGTCCCTCCGCTCGACGATGCTCTCTCTCCTCCCGGGAAAGCAGAGCTCTGCCTACCTGCATGGGCTTGGGAGCGTTAGTGGAACTGACCGTGTTAGCGCCAGGGAACTCGCGGAAATCCGTGGTCCTTCTCATACGAGGGCGTTGGTTAAGTGACTCCAGAAGTGAATCAACATGAAGCGCCAGTGTCATGAGTCCGTTGAGATCCGAAGGCAGGTCCAACGCGTACACCTCTTGCTGAACACGGTCAGCTAGCCCATGCAGGAAACGGTCCCACTGCGCTTCCTCGTTCCATCCACACTCTGCGGCCAGGGTCCAGAAGTCAATGATGTAATCGGAAACGGGTCTGTTGCCTTGCTAAAGTTCGGCAAGCCAATGGGCCGCCTCGCGTCCCGTAGCTGCTCGGTCAAAGACCCGTTTCATCTCCGCGAGTGCGTGGAACGAGGAACAACACGGATCTTGATTCTCCCAAACCGCCGTTCCCCAGCGTGCCGCACGCCCTGTCAGAAGGTTGATCACCAACGCCACTCTGGATGCTTCTGTGGAAAACGAGGTGGGTTGCAACGGAAAAAATAAAGAACATCTCGTTAGAAATGATCGACAGAGGTCGGGCTCACCCGCATAATGTTCAGGAGTTGGGATCAGGGGTTCGTGCGGACTGATGTTACTTGGTTGCTGGGGAACCGGCGGTGGTGGCGCAGTGGGTACTCGTAGTTGTTGAACTAAGATCGAGAGCTCGGACACCTGCTTTGCCACCGCCTGCACTGCCTGGTCCGTGGCGGCCGCTTGCTGATCCTGACGATCCATTCTCAGGTTACTTGAATTGAGATAGTTCTGGAGCTCGGTCACTCTCGCTGGATCCATTTCAATAGTCAGAACGTTCTGTTACGGCTGCGAATGAGAGACAGGAGGATCCAATAGCGATTCAGTAAACACTCATTTATTAGTATGACTGAGACAGTACGTCGAACATAGTCATCAAAAGAAGCAATGGAACAGATCAGGCAGATCCCCGTAGAGTGGCAGGTGTAGGCGAGCGATCCAGGCAGAGAAGTGCAGGCAGAGCAGTCTCAGACAGGCAGAAGCAGGGACGCAGCGGGCAGCACGGCACAGCGGAATCCAGGAACCGGAACGGAGATCACACAGGGGGAAAACAGGAACACACGCCGACGAACACACACTAGGGAAGCCTGAAACGATCTGACAATGAGAGTGGGTGAGAGAACTGCATATAAAGCCCGGAGATTGAGTGCAGCAGGTGGAAGTGATGAGCACCGTAATCAGTGGCCACGCCTCCACACAAACTCACAAGCACAGAGAAAAGGAGACAATGAATTGATGAAACGTGACAATCTCTACATCTGACTCTGCTTTTATGTCATCTATGCTAGCCTACCTGAGGAGTCATCCACAAGCTGGTCAGCAGGATCCATTATTTGCCTTGGAGGAGGGAAAGCTTGTGTCCAGAGCCTGGTTTGTCTCCTGTCTCCGCCTGCTATGCATACCGCAAGCTTCCCTCAGAGCGTTATACAGCTCATTCTCTGTGCATAAAGGCTGCTACAACTGCAGCTTCCTCCACTCTTGTTTCTACATTTGAAGGCCATGAGGTGATTTGTCTTCAGCCACCTATGATCGTTATATCTGGCCCGATGCTCGAGCCATCCATTAGAAACCAATGAGTACTGCTCCATATATAAATATAAATTACTTCTATTATTAGCTGGTTACATTCATCATGCTAGCTTCACGTAGATCGATTAGATCTTTACAATTAAAATCAGTAGCAGCCTTCTCTGAACACTCTTTTTTTGGATCCTCCGTGGTTCTTCAATTTATAAGGAAGAGCCAGGGAGGATTGCCCAGTATGGTCTGTTGGGGAAATTTGCGCTACTCTCCAGTCTATTAAATAGGAGGATTGCCCCTAGAAGCTGCTGCTGTTCCCTGTTTTGGATTTCATGGAGCTACCATGATAATGAAGGGGAATTTAGAACAGAGCCATATCACCTATTTACTATTTATTTACTCGTATCATTAACTGTAGCTACATTCCTCGTGCTAGCTTCACATAGATTAAATTGCTTTTGTATCCTCTGCTGTCTCTTCAATTAGCTGGAAGAGCCAGGGAGGATTGCCTGGTATGATCTGTTGGGGGATTTGCTCTTCCCTCCCAGTTTAAATGGGAGGTTGTCCCCAGAATCTGCTGCTGATCCCTGTCTTGGCTTTTCATGGAGCTCATGAAAAGGATGGGGAATATAGAACAGAGCTATACCGCTAAATGTAAATCTTTTCAAAATATGCAATAAAAAGTTGACTAAATGTTTGTCTATGGTGTCTATGACTTAAATGGACCTGACTGAAATCAAGCATCCAGCGTTAGTTCTGGCAGGCCACGTAGTCAAGCTCCGATATCAGCTTATTGGGAAATTCTAACTCCGCCCCTTTCAGCTGATCCGATTCAGCTGATCCTATGCACTCATTAGCCTTCTCTCAAACATGGTGCCTTACTTAAGCATAGCTTCACTTCAATCTGCCTGCTTGGAAGCTTCTGCTGCATGCTGCTTTGCAACCCACCTCCTCCCCAGCTGCTCATTAAACTGCTTAACTTAATCATGTCATTCTGTTGTCATTGATGCATACTCTGTTCTAAATGGGGGATTTGCTCTGCCCTCCCAGTTTAAATTGGAGGTTTTTTCCCCAGAATCTGCTGCTGTTCCCTGTCTTGGCTTTTCATGGAGCTCATGAAAAGGATGGGGAATTTAGAACAGAGCTATACCGCCAAATGTAAATCTTTGCAAAATATGCAATAAAAAGTTGACTAAATGTTTGTCTATGGTGTCTTTCACTTAAGTGGACCTGACTGAATTAGTACTTTATCTACGGCCAGTACTAACTCTGATAGAAAATCAGCAAATTCTTTGATAAAGTCTGTATTATGCCCTGGTGGCCAGTATACAGTAGCTAACACAAATGTTAAATGGGGTTTATCATGTACACTACATAACGTTACATAAAGCACCAAAACTTCGAAGGAATTATATTTGAAACTAGACCTCTGAGTAATACTGAAGATATTATTATAAATTACAGCAACCCCTCCCCCTTTACCTATCAGACGCGGCTCATGTGTATAACAATAATCTTGGGGGGTGGACTCATTTAAAGTAATATAGTCATCAGGTTTTAGCCAGGTTTCTGTCAAACACAGCACATCTAAATTATTATTTGTGATGATATCATTAACAATAAGCGCTTTTGGGGAAAGGGATCGAATATTCAGCAACCCAAGCTTTATCAATTGTTCATCTGTATTATATCTGTTGTTTATTTGTTGGACATTTTTTACTGTTGAATGGTTTTGATGTTTTTTTGTATTTACTAATTCGGGGAACAGACACAATCTCTATATGATAATATCTAGGTGAAAGAGTCTCTATGTGCTGGGATTTATCTGACTCCGGTGACGTGAGACAGCTAGCAGACAGTCGGTTTAGCCAGTTTGTCTGCTTCCTAACCTTGGCCCTAGTGAGTCAAGGTTTAGCTCTAAGACTATGTGCAAAATTACTAGAGAGAAGAGCGGAACCACCCCAGGAGGGATGGATGCCATCCTTCGTCGACAGGTCAGGTCTGCCCCAAAAACGTTTCCAATTGTCTATGAACCCTATGTTATTTTGCGGACACCACTTAGACAACCAGTCATTGAGTGATGATAGTCTGCTAACTATCTCATCACTCCTTTTTGCCGGGAGTGGTCCAGAACAAAAAACAGCCTCAGACATCGTACTAGCGAGTTCACACACCTCTTTAATGTTAATTTTGGTGATCTCCGACTGGCGAAGTCGAACATCATTAGTGCCGATGTGAATAATAATCTTAGAGAATTTACGATTAGCTTTAGCCAGCACTTTTAAATTTGCTTTGATGTCAGGCACTGTGGCTCCCGGTAAACATGTGACTATGGTGGCTGGTGTCTCTATCTTCACGTTCTGTGTAATAGAATCACCAATGACTAGGGCACTTTCAACAGAATACTCAGTGGGTGCTTCACTGAGAGGGGAGAACCTGTTTGATGTTCTAACCAGGACGGAAAAGTGATTTTTTGATCTGCGACTAAGCCGTCTCACCGTTAACCAGTTTCCCTGCTGCGGGGGCCATGCAGCCGGAACCAAAGAATGTACAGAGTTCACTAAGCTATTCGCATCCAAATCAGTGTCTGAAGCTGTTACATTCTCACTACTCTCAGATAAAGTATGGATGCGTGTTTCTAATTCTGAAATCTTCTCCGTCAGCTTAACTATCTCCTTACATTTATCACATGTGAAGCCCTGTTCGCCAGCAGAGAAGCCTATACTGAACATGCATTATGCCGTGCAAGTGACAGGAGATGACATGACTTTCCGAGTTTGTTGATTAAACCAAATTACCACAATTGTTTGCTGGACACTATTTACTAATCCAACTAATGAACTTGGGTGCAGAGATGACAAGCTAACAGGCTAGCGAAATGCTAACGTGTGATGGTGATTTAGCAGTAGAACAAAGAAGATATATAAAAATAGAGATTCAAACACAAGCAAGGCTGTACAGAGCTACAGACAGGCAGAAGGCAAACAAGCAAACAGGAGACAAAAGACAGGAGCAATCGATCAGGAGCAATCGATCATGAGCAGCCAGGAGCAATCTAGTATGATTTACCATAGTTTACCATGATTCTAGTATGATTTACCATAGTTTACCATGATTCTAGAATTTTTTTACAATAGTTTACCATGATTCTAGCATGATTTACTATAGTTTACCATGATTCTAGTATGATTTACCATGATTCTAGCACAATTTACCATAGTTGAATGTTTTACCATGATTCTAGCATGATTTACCATGATTTACCATGATTCGATCATGATTTGTCATAGTTTACCATGTTTTACAATGATTCTAGTATGATTTACCATAATTTACCACAATTTACCATGAATCTAGTATGATTTACCATAGTTTACCATGATTCTAGCATGATTTGCCATTGTTTACAATGATTTATCATGTTTCTAGCATGATTTACCATAGTTTACCATGATTCTAGTATGATTTACCATAGTTTACCATGATTCTAGAATTTTTTTACAATAGTTTACCATGATTCTAGCATGATTTACTATAGTTTACCATGATTCTAGTATGATTTACCATGATTCTAGCACAATTTACCATAGTTGAATGTTTTACCATGATTCTAGCATGATTTACCATGGTTTACCATGATTTACCATGATTCGATCATGATTTGTCATAGTTTACCATGTTTTACAATGATTCTAGTATGATTTACCATAATTTACCACAATTTACCATGAATCTAGTATGATTTACCATAGTTTACCATGATTCTAGCATGATTTGCCATTGTTTACAATGATTTATCATGTTTCTAGCATGATTTACCATAGTTTACAATGATTCTAGTATGATTTACCATAGTTTACCATGATTCTAGGCAAGGCAAGGCAAGGCAAGTTTATTTGTATAGCACATTTCATACACAGTGGCAATTCAAAGTGCTTTACACAGAAATGAAGTTAAAATAGTTACAAGTGAATGAAATAAAAATATATATAGTATAATAGTTATAAAAGGAATTAAAAGGAAATTAAAAGGAAAAAAAAAAATTCTAGTTTCTAGTAGATTCAAGAATGATTTACAATAGTTTCCCATGATTCTATCATGATTTACTATAGTTTACCATGATTCTAGCATGATTTACCATGATTTTAGCACCATGATTCTAGCATGATTTACCATAGTTTACCATGATTCTAGTTTGATTCACCATAATTCTAGCATGATTTACCATAGTTTTAGTATAATTTACCATAGTTTACCATGATTCTAGCAGATTTGCCATAGTTTAAATGATTTACATGATTCTAGCATGATTTGCCATAGTTTACCATGATTTACCACAATTCTAGTATGATATACCATAGTTTACCATGATTCAAGTATGATTTACCATAGTTTACCATGATTCTAGCATGTTTTACCATAGTTTACCATGATTCAAGTATGATTTGCTATAGTTTATCATGATTTTAGCATGATTTACCATAGTTTATCATGATTCTAGCATGATTTGCCATAGTTTACCCAATTTACCACGATTCTAGTATGATTTACCATAGTTTACCATGATTCAAGTATGATTTACCATAGTTTACCATGATTCTAGCATGTTGTACCATATTTTACCATGATTCAAGTATGATTTGCTATAGTTTATCATGATTTTAGCATAATTTACCATAGTTGACCTTGTTTTACCATGTTTCTAACATGATTTACCATAGTTTATCATGATTCTAGCATAATTTACCATAGTTGACCTTGTTTTTCCATGTTTCTAACATGATTTACCATAGTTTAAAATGATTCTAATATGATTTACCATAGTTTACAATGATTTTACATGATTCTAGCATGATTTACAACAGTTTAACATGATTATAGTATCATTAACCATAATTCTAACATAATTTACCATAGTTTACCATGATTTTAGCATGATTTACCACATTTGACCATGAACTACCATAATTGTAGCATGATTTGCCATAGTAAACCATGATTTACCATGATTCAAGTATGATTTACCATAGTTTACCATGATTCTAGAATTATTTACAATAATTTACCATGATTCTAGTATGATTTACCATAGTTTACCATGATATACCATAGTTTACCATGATTCTAGTATGATTTATCATAGTTTACCATGATTCTAGCATGATTTACCATGATTTTAGCATAATTTACCATATTTGACCGTGTTTTACCATGTTTCTAGCATGATTTACCATTGTTTAAAATGATTCTAGTATGATGTACCATAGATCACCATGATTTACCATGATTTTAGCATGATTTACCATAGTTTACCATGATTCTAATATGATTTATCATAGTTTACCATGATTCTAGTATGATTTGCCATAATTTATCATGATTCAAGCATGATTTACCATAGTTTACCATGATTTACCATGATTTACCATGATTTACCATGATTCTAGCACAATATACCATAGTTGACTGTTTTACCATGATTCTAGCATGATTTACCATAGTGTACCATGATTTACCATGATTCTATCATGATTTGTCATAGTTTACCATGTTTTACCATGATTCTAGTATGATTTAACATAGTTTACCATGATTTACCATGTATATATAATGATTTGCCATAGTTTACCTTGATTCTAGTATGATTTACCATAGTTTACCATGATTCTAGTACGATTTACCATAGATTACCATGATTCTAGAATGATTTACCATAGTTTACCATGATTCTAGCATGAATTACCGTAGCTTACCTTGATTTACTATGATTCTAGTATGATTTATCATAGTTTACCATGATTCTAGCATGATTTATCATTTTTTTAACTTGATTTACCATATTTGACCATGTTTTACCATGATTCTATCATGATTTACCATGGTTCTAGTATGATTTCAAATAGTTTACCGTGATTCTAGCATGTTTTACCATAGTTTACCATGATTCTAGTATGATTTGCCATAGTTTATCATGATTCTATTATGATTTACCATAGTTTACAATGATTTACCATGATTCAAGTATGATTTACAATAGTTTACCATGGTTCTAGTATGATTTACCAAAATTTACCATTATTCTAGCATGTTTTACCATAGTTTACCATGATTTTAGCATTATTACCATAGTTTACCATGAATTGATAATGTTTTACCATAGTTTACCATGATTTTAGCATGTTTTACCATAGTTTACCATGATTTTAGCATGATTTGCCATAGTAAACCATGATTTACCATGATTCTAGTATAATTTACCATGTTTATAGCAACATGATTCTAGCTTGATTTACCATAGTTTACCATGATTCTAGCATTATTTATTATGATTCTAGTATGATTTACCATAGTTTACCCTGATTCTAGTATGATTTACCATAGTTTACCATGATTTACAATAGTTTACCATGATTATAGCATGAATTACTATAGTTAACCATGACTCTAGCATGATTTACCATGATTCTAGCACCATGATTCTAGCATGATTTACCATAGTTTACCATGTTTTTAGAATGAATTACCGTAGCTTACCATGGTTTACCATGATTCTAGTATGATTTATCATAGTTTACCATGATTTACCATGAATCTAGCATTATTTACTATAGCTTACCATGATTTTAACATGATTTACCATGATTCTAGCACCATGATTCTAGCATGATTTACCATAGTTTACCATGATTCTAGCATGATTAACCATGATTCTAGCATGATTTACAATAGTTTAACATGATTCTAGCATGATTTACCATAGTTTCCCATGATTTAAGCATGATTTGCCATAGTAAACCATGATTTACCATGATTCTAGTATGATTTACCCTGATTCTAGTATGATTTACCATAGTTTACCATGATTCTAGAATGATTTGCCATAGTTTACCATGATTCTAGCATGATTTATCATAGTTTACCATGATTCACCATGATTCTAGTATGATTTACCATAGTTTAACATGATTCTAGCATGATTTACCATAGTTTACAATGATTCTAGCATGATTTACCATAGTTTACCATGATTCTAGTATGATTTACCAGTTTACCATGTTTCTAGCATGAATTCCCATGATTCTAGCATGATCTACCATGACTCTATTATGATTTACCATAGTTTACCATGACTCTAGTATGATTTACCATAGTTTACCATGGTTCTAGGACGATTTGCCATAGTTTACCTGAATTCTAGCATGAATTACTATGATTCAGTATGATTTATGACAGTTTACCATGATTATAGCATGATTTACTATAGTTAACCATGATTCTAGCATGATTTACTATAGTTAACCATGATTCTAGCATGATTTACCATGATTCTAGCATGATTTACCATAGTTTACCATGATTCTAGTATGATTTAACATAGTTTACCATGATTCTAGCATGATTTACCCTAGTTTATCATGATTCTAGTATGATTTATCATAGTTTACCATGATTCTAGCATGATTTAAAATGATTTTAGCATAATTTACCATAGTTGACCGTGTTTTACCATGTTTCTAGCATGATTTACCATAGTTTAAAATGATTCTAGTATGATATACCATAGATTACCATGATTTTAGCATGATTTACCATAGTTTACTATGATTCTAATATGATTCATCATAGTTTACCATGATTCTAGCATGATTTATCATAGTTTACCATGATTCTAACATGATTTACCATGCTTTTAGCATAATATACCATAGTTGACAGTGTTTTACCATGTTTCTAGCATGATTTACCATAGTTAAAAATTATTCTAGTATGATATACCATAGATTACCATGATTTATCATGATTCTAGCATGATTTATCATAGTTTACCATGATTCTAATATGATTTATCATAGTTTACCATGATTCTAGTATGAATTCTCATAATTTCTCATGATTCTATCATGATTTGTCATAGTTTACCATGTTTTACCATGATTCTAGTATGATTTACCATAGTTTACCATGTTTTACCATGATTCTAGTATGATTTACCATAGTTTACCATGATATACCATGAATCTAGTATGATTTATCATAGTTTACCATAATTATAATATGATTTTATCACAGTTTACTATGATTCTAGTATGATTTATCATAGTTTACCATGAATCTAGCATGATTTACCATGATTTTAGCATAATTTACCATATTTGACCGTGTTTTACCATGTTTCTAGCATGATTTACCATTGTTTAAAATGTTTCTAGTATGATGTACCATAGATCACCATGATTTACCATGATTCTAGCATGATTTACCATAGTTTACCATGATTCTAATATGATTTATCATAGTTTACCATGATTCTAGTATGATTTGCCATAATTTATCATGATTCTAGCATGATTTACCATAGTTTACCATGATTTACCATGATTTACCATGATTCTAGCACAATATACCATAGTTGACTGTTTTACCATGATTCTATCATGATTTGTCATAGTTTACCATGTTTTACCATGATTCTAGTATGATTTAACATAGTTTACCATGATTTACCATGTGTATATAATGATTTGCCATAGTTTACCTTGATTCTAGTATGATTTACCATAGTTTACCATGATTCTAGTACGATTTACCATAGATTACCATGATTCTAGAATGATTTACCATAGTTTACCATGATTCTAGCATGAATTACCGTAGCTTACCATGATTTACCATGATTCTAGTATGATTTATCATAGTTTACCATAATTATAATATGATTTATCATAGTTTACCATGATTCTAACATGATATACCTTAGTTTACCATGATTCTAGAATGATATACTATAGTTTACCATGATTCTAGCATGAATAACCGTAGCTTACCTTGATTTACTATGATTCTAGTATGATTTATCATAGTTTACCATGATTCTAGCATGATTTATCATTTTTTTAACTTGATTAACCATATTTGACCGTGTTTTACCATGATTCTATCATAATTTACCATGGTTCTAGTATGATTTAAAATAGTTTACCGTGATTCTAGCATGTTTTACCATAGTTTACCATGATTCTAGTATGCTTTGCCAAAGTTTATCATGATTCTAGCATGATTTACCATAGTTTACAATGATTTACCATGATTCTAGTATGATTTACAATAGTTTACCATGGTTCTAGTATGATTTACCAAAATTTACCATTATTCTAGCATGTTTTACCATAGTTTACCATGATTCTAGCATTATTACCATAGTTTACCATGAATTGATAATGTTTTACCATAGTTTACCATAGTTTACCATGATTTTAGCATGTTTTACCATAGTTTACCATGATTTTAGCATGATTTGCCATAGTAAACCATGATTTACCATGATTCTAGTATGATTTACCATGTTTGTAGCAACATGATTCTAGCTTGATTTACCATAGTTTACCATGATTCTAGCATTATTTATTATGATTCTAGTATGATTTACCATAGTTTACCATGATTTACAATAGTTTACCATGATTATAGCATGAATTACTATAGTTAACCATGATTCTAGCATGATTTACCATGATTCTAGCACCATGATTCTAGCATGATATACCATGTTTCTAGCATCATGATTCTAGCTTGATTTACCATAGTTTACCATGATTCTAGCATGATTTACCATAGTTTAAAATGATTCTAGTATGATTTAACATAGTTTACCATGTTTCTAGCATGAATTACCGTAGCTTACAATGATTTACCATGATTCTAGTATGATTTATCACAGTTTACCATGATTTACCATGATTCTAGCATTATTTACTATAGCTTACCATGATTTTAACATGATTTACCATGATTCAAGCACCATGATTCTAGTATGATTTACCATAGTTTACCATGATTCTAGCATGATTAACCATGATTCTAGCATGATTTACAATAGTTTAACATGATTCTAGCATGATTTACCATAGTTTACCATGATTTTAGCATGATTTGCCATAGTAAACCATGATTTACCATGATTCTAGTATGATTTACCCTGATTCTAGCATGATTTACCAGTTTACCATGTTTCTAGCATGATTTCCCATGATTCTAGCATGATCTACCATGACTCTAGCATGATTTACCATAGTTTACCATGACTCTAGTATGATTTACCATAGTTTACCATGGTTCTAGGATGATTTGCCATAGTTTACCAGAATTCTAGCATGATTTACCATGATTCTAGCACCATGATTCTAGCATGATTTACCATGTTTCTAGCATCATGATTCTAGCTTGATTTACCATAGTTTCCTATGATTCTAGTCAAGTCAAGTCAAGTCAACTTTATTTATATAGCGCTTTTAACAATGTAGATTGTTTCAAAGCAACTTTTCAGTGTTAAACAGGAAAATAATGCAGCATAATTTTATTCAGCTGTATAGCCATTCTGGAAAAAACGCTGATGTCATCAGTTCATTTTAATTATCATACAGTGACAGTGTGGGCTTTAGATCAATAATTCGATCAGTAATTTAGTTTGGTTAATTTAGTTTATTAATTAGATTTATTTCAATGTTTAGTTGAAAAATTGAGTGTCCCCAACTGAGCACGCCAAGCCAGAGGCAACAGTGGCAAGGAAACCAAAACCCCGTTAGGTGACCTAATGGAGAAAAATAAACCTTGGGAGAAACCAGGCTCAGTGGGGGTGCCAGTTCTCCTCTGGCCAATTAACAAACAGCGTATTATTATTATTATTCTGGCAGCTTTACAGCTCAGAGGTCATAATAGATCGGAATATTCGAGGGACCGGGGGCAACATGCTGGAGACGGGTTTATTGAGGATGATGTTGATTAAATAATTATTAAAGTGCAATATTCGAATGATCGGAGGCAACACGCTGGAGACGGGTTTATTGAGGATGACATATCGATTTAAGTATTATTTAATTGTAATATTCGAACAATCTGAGTCAACACGCCGGAGACGGGTTTATTGAGATGCCGTGTCGATGAGGCAGTTGCAGGGGGAGTCTAATCACGGTCTCCCAGACACTTCGGGGTCCTGTGTTGGTCTTCTCTGGGCGCAGGTCCACCATCTGATCTGGATCTGGCCCGGATCCGGCTGACTGCAGTAAACCTCGGGATAAAACAGAGAGACTATCAATAGCGTAGATGCCATTCTTCTGATGATATAACGAGTACATCAGGTGTTATGGGAAGTGTTCCCGGTTCCGGCTGACCTAGTTAATGCAGCCTAACAATCATTTCATTGAAAAAGTGTTTTATGTGTATGCCACAGTAAAGAGATGTGTTTTTAGTCTAGATTTAAACTGACAGAGTGTGTCTGCTTCCCGAACAATGTTAGGAAGACTGTTCCAGAGTTTCGGAGCTAAATAGGAAAAGGATCGACCGCCTGCAGTTGATTTGGATATTCTCGGTATTATCAACTGGCCAGAATTTTGAGACCGCAGTAGACGTTATGGAGTATAATATGTTAAGAGCTCGCTCAAGTATTGGGGAGCTAAACCATTTAGTGCTTTGTAAGTAATAAGTAAGATTTTAAAATGTATGCGATGTTTAATAGGCAGCCAGTGCAGTGTTGACAGAACTGGGCTAATATGGTCATACTTCCTGGTTCTAGTAAGAACTCGAGCTGCTGCGTTTTGGACCAGCTGGAGTTTATTTATTAAGCGAGCAGGGCAACCACCCAGTAGAGCATCACAATAATCTAGCCTTGAGGTCATGAACGCATGAACTAACTGTTCAGCATTTTGCATTGAGAGCATGTGCCGTAATTTAGATATATTTTTAAGATGGTAGAATGCAGTTTTACAGATGCTAGAAACGTGGCTTTCAAACGAAAGATTGGTATCAAAGAGCACACCCAGGTTCCTCACTGACGACGAGGACTTGACAGAACAGCCATCAAGTGTTAGACAGTATTCTAGGTTACTACTTGTGGAGCTTTTTTGTCCAATAATTAAAAATTCAGTTTTTTCTGAATTGAGTTGCAGGAAATTACCAGTCATCCAATGTTTTATATCAGCTATGCATTCCGTTAATCTTGTGAATTGGTAAGTTTCTTCAGGGCGTGAAGAAATATAGAGCTGAGTATCGTCAGCATAACAATGAAAACTAACGCCATGCTTCCTAATGATATCTCCCAGTGGTAGCATGTACAGGGTGAAGAGTAGCGGTCCTAGCACTGAGCCTTGTGGTACTCCATACTGAACTTGCGATCGGTGTGACATATCTTCATTTACTACTACAAACTGATAACGGTCGCATAGGTATGATTTAAACCATGATAATGCAATTCCACTAATACCTACATAATTTTCGAGTCTATTCAAAAGAATGTTGTGGTCGATAGTATCAAATGCAGCGCTAAGATCGAGTAACACTAATAGAGAGATACAGCCACGATCGGATGATAAGAGTAAATCATTTGTAACTCTGATGAGAGCAGTCTCAGTGCTATGATACGGTCTAAATCCTGACTGGAAATCCTCACAGATACCATTTCTTTCTAAAAAGGAACATAATTGTGAAGACACTGCCTTTTCAAGTATTTTTGACAGGAAGGGTAGATTTGAGATTGGTCAATAATTGACTAATTCTGTAGGATCAAGTTGCGTTTTTTTAATAAGTGGTTTAATAATAGCCAACTTAAAAGTTTTCGGTACATATCCTAATGACAAAGATGAATTAATTATATTAAGAAGAGGATCTATGACCTCTGGTAGCATCTCTTTTAATAGCCTAGTCGGTATAGGGTCGAGCATACATGTTGTCGATTTTGATGATTTAACGAGTTTAGCCAATTCTTCTTCTCCTATAGCAGTGAATGAGTGTAATTTTTCCTCAGTGACACTACAATGCTCTGTCTGATGTGATACTGTATTAGACGGCTGCATGGTTAACATTTTTTTCCTAATATTATCAATCTTATGTGTGAAGAAGTTCATAAAGTCATTACTGCTGTGCTGTTTACAATCATCAGAAGTTGAAGCTTTATTTTTGGTTAATTTAGCCACTGTATCGAATAAATACCTTGGGTTGTGTTTGTTTTCTTCCAAGAGAGTTGAGAAATAAGCAGATCTAGCAGTTTTTACGGCCTTTCTGTATGTGATCATGTGCTCTTTCCACGAATTACGAAATACCTCTAATTTTGTTTTCTTCCAGCTGCGCTCCATTTTTCTGGCTGCTGTTTTAAGGGCCCGGGTGTGCTCGTTGTACCACGGCATTGGACTATTTTCTTTAATCTTCTTTAAGCGCAGAGGAGCAACTGTGTCTAAAGTACTGGAAAAGAGAGAGTCAATAGTTTCTGTTGCAACATCGAGTTCTTCTATACTATCTGGGATGCTGAGCAGATGATACTGATGAGGAAGATTATTTAAAATTCTAGCATGATTTACCATAGTTTAAAATGATTCTATTATGATTTACCATAGTTTACCATGTTTCTAGCATGAATTACCGTAGCTTACCATGATTTACCATGATTCTAGTATGATTTATCATAGTTTACCATGATTTACCATGATTCTAGCATTATTTACTATAGCTTACCATGATTTTAACATGATTTACCATGATTCTAGCACCATGATTCTAGCATGATTTACCATAGTTTACCATGATTCTAGCATGATTAACCATGATTCTAGCATGATTTACAATAGTTTAACATGATTCTATTATGATTTACCATAGTTTACCATGATTTTAGCATGATTTGCCATAGTAAACCATGATTTACCATGATTCTAGTATGATTTACCCTGATTCTAGTATGATTTACCATAGCTTACCATGATTCTAGAATGATTTGCCATAGTTTACCATGATTCTAGCATGATTTACCATAGTTTACCATGATTCATCATGATTCTAGTATGATTTACCATAGTTTACCATGATTCTAGCATGATTTACCATAGTTTACCATGATTCTAGTATGATTTACCAGTTTACCATGTTTCTAGCATGATTTCCCATGATTCTAGCATGATCTACCATGACTCTAGCATGATTTACCATAGTTTACCATGACTTTAGTATGATTTACCATAGTTTACCATGGTTCTAGGATGATTTGCCATAGTTTACCAGAATTCTAGCATGATTTACCATGATTCAGTATGATTTATGATAGTTTACCATGATTATAGCATGATTTACCATAGTTTACCATGATTCTGGTATGATTTAACATAGTTTACCATGATTCTAGTATGATTTATCATAGTTAACCATGATTCTAGCATGATTTACCATGATTCTAGCATGATTTATCATAGTTTACCATGATTCTAGTATGATTTAACATAGTTTACCATGATTCTAGTATGATTTATCATTGTTTACCATGATTCTAGTATTATTTAACATAGTTTACCATGATTCTAGTATGATTTATCATAGTTTACCATAATTATAATATGATTCATCATAGTTTACCATAATTCTAACATGATTTACCCTAGTTTATCATGATTCTAGCATGATTTATCATAGTTTATCATGATTCTAGCAAGATTTATCATAGTTTACCTTGATTCTAGTATGATTTAACATAGTTTACCATGATTCTAGTATGATTTATCATTGTTTACCATGATTCTAGTATTATTTAACATAGTTTACCATGATTCTAGTATGATTTATCATAGTTTACCATAATTATAATATGATTAATCATAGTTTACCATAATTCTAACATGATATACCCTAGTTAATCATGATTCTAGCATGATTTATCATAGTTTATCATGATTCTAGCCAGATTTAAAATTATTTTAGAATAATTAACCATAGTTGACCGTGTTTTACCATGTTTCTAGCATGATTTACCATAGTTTAAAATGATTCTAGTATGATATACCATATATTACCATGATTTTAGCATGATTTACCATACTTTACCATGATTCTAATATGATTCATCATAGTTTACCATGATTCTAGTATGATTTTCCATAATTTATCATGATTCTAGCATGATTTATTATAGTTTACCATGATTCTAGCATGATTTACCATGCTTTTAGCATAATATACCATAGTTGACAGTGTTTTACCATGTTTCTAGCATGATTTACCATAGATTAAAATTATTCTAGTATTATACACCATAGATTACCATGATTTACCATGATTCTAGCATGATTTATCATAGTTTACCATGATTCTAATATGATTTATCATAGTTTACCATGATTCTAGTATGAATTCTCATAATTTCTCATCATTCTTTCACGATTTACCATAGTTTACCATGATTGTAGCATGATTTACCATGATTCTAGCACAATATACCATAGTTGACTGTTTTACCATGATTCTATCATGATTTGTCATAGTTTACCATGTTTTACCATGATTCTAGTATGATTTACCATAGTTTACCATGTTTTACCATGATTCTAGTATGATTTACCATAGTTTACCATGATATACCATGAATCTAGTATGATTTATCATAGTTTACCATAATTATATTATGATTTATCATAGTTTACCATGATTCTAACATGATATACCCTAGTTTACCATGATTCTAGCATGATTTACCATAGTTTACCATGATTCTAGCATCAATTACCGTAGCTTACCTTGATTTACTATGATTCTAGTTTGATTTATCATAGTTTACCATGATTCTAGCATGATTTACCATGTTTTTAACATGATTTACGATAGTTGTCCAAGTTTTATTATGATTCTATCATGATTTACCATGGTTCTAGTATGATTTAAAATAGTTTACCATGATTCTAGTATGTTTTACCATAGTTTACCATGATTCTAGTATGATTTTCCATAGTTTATCATGATTCTAGCATGATTTACCATAGTTTACAATGATTTGACATGATTCTAGTATGATTTACCATAGTTTACCATGGTTCTAGTATGATTTACCATAGTATACCATGATTCTAGCATGTTTTACCGTAGTTTACCATTATTCTAGCATGATTACCATAGTTTACCATGATTTGAGCATGTTTTACCATAGTTTACCATGATTCTAGCATGATTTACCATAGTTTACCATGATTTTAGCATGATTTGCCATAGTAAACCATGATTTACCATGATTCTAGTATGATTTACCATGTTTCTAGCACCATGATTCTAGCTTGATTTACCATAGTTTACCATGATTCTAGATGATTTATTATGATTCTAGTATGATTTACCCTAGTTTACCCTGATTCTAGTATGATTTACCATCGTTTACCATGATTTACAATAGTTTACCATGATTATAGCATGAATTACTATAGTTAACCATGCTTCTAGCATGATTTACCATGAGTCTAGTATGATTAACCATAGTTTACCATGATTCTAGAATGATTTGCCATAGTTTACCATGATTCTAGAATGATTTGCCATAGTTTACCATGATTCTAGCATGATTTATTATAGTTTACCATTATTCACCATAATTCTAGCATGATTTACCATAGTTTACCATGATTTTAGCATGATTTACCAAAGTTTACCATGACTCTAGTATGATTTACCATAGTTTAGCATGGTTCTAAAATGATTTGCCATAGTTTACAATGATTCTCGCATGATTTACCATGATTCTAGTATAATATACGATAGTTCACCATGATTCTAGCATGATTTAATATTGTTTACAATGATAAAACATGATTCTAGCATGATTTACCATAATTTACCATGATTCTATTGTGATATACCATAGTTTACAATGATTTACCATGATTCTTGTATGATTTACCATAGTTTACCATGATTTACCATGATTCCAGTATGGTGTACCATAGTTTACCATGATTCTAGCATGATATACCATAGTTTACCATGATTACCATAATTGTAGCATGATTTGCTATAGTAAACCATGATTTACCATGATTCTAGTATGATTTACCATAGTTTACCATGATTCTATCAGTATTTACCATAATTTACCATGGTTCTAGTATGATTTACCATAGTTTACCATGATTTTAGCATGATTTATCATGATTCTAGCATGATTTAAAATAGTTTAAGATGATTCAAGTGTGATTAAACATAATTCTAACATGATTTACCATAGTTTACCATGCTTTTAGCATGATTTACCATAGTTTACATTGATTTATCATGATTCTAGTATGATTTACCATAGTTTACCATGATTCTAGAATAATTTAACACAGTTTACCATGATCCTAGCATGATTTACCATAGTTTACCATGATTTTAGCATGATTTCCTATAGTTTCCCATGATTCTAGTATGATTTGCCATAGTTTACCATGATTCTAGCATGATTTACCATAGTTTACCATGATTTTTCCTGATTCAAGCATGATTTTCCATAGTTTACCATAGTTTACCATGATTCTAGTACGATTTACCATGATTCTAGCATGATTTAAAATAGTTTAACATGATTCAAGTATGATTCAACATAATTCTAACATGATTTACCATAGTTTACCATGATTTACCCTGATTCAAGCATGATTTTCCATAGTTTACCATAGTTTACCATGATTCTAGCATGATTTACCATGATTCTAGCATGATTTAAAATAGTATAACATGATTCAAGTATGATTCAAAATAATTTTAACATGATTTACCATAGTTTACAAGGATTTATCATGATTCTAGTATGATTTACCATAGTTTACCATGATTCTAGAATGATTTGCCACAGTTTACCATGATTCTAGAATGATTTGCCATAGTTTAGCATGATTTAACATAGTTTACCATGATTCACCATAATTCTAGCATGATTTACCATAGTTTACCATGATTTTAGCATGATTTCCCATAGTTTCCCATGATTCTAGTATGATTTACCATAGTTTACCATGATTCTAGAATGATTTGCCACAGTTTACCATGATTCTAGAATTATTTGCCATAGTTTACCATTATTCTAGCATGATTTACCATAGTTGACCATGTTTTACCATGTTTCTAAAATGATTTACAATAGTTTAAAATGTTTCTGATATGATTTACCATAGTTTACCATGATTTACCATGATTCTAACATGATTTACCATAGTTTACCATGATTCTAGATTAGATTAGATTAGATTAGATTCAACTTTATTGTCATTACACAAGTACAAGTACAAGGCAACGAAATGCAGTTTAGGTCTAACCAGAAGTGCAATAGCAGCAAGTGCAGGATATACAATGGTTGCATAAGTGCAGGACATGGAAATATACTGAATATATATAAATATGTATAAATAGAGAGATGGTTATTACTATAAACAGAACTGAATTTACAGGTGAGTATGTACAGTGAATTAATATACAGATGGCTATTACTATAAACAGAATTTACAGGTGAATATGTACTATGAATATAATATACATATGGCTAGTACTTTAAACAGAATTTTTTACAGTTAGAGGTATACAATAATATGTTAGGCAAGATGAGGAATATAGCAGTGGATTAAGGTAGTGCAATAAATTAAGACAGAGCTATCCGGAAAAAAAAAAAAAGTGTAAAAGTGCAGTGGAAAGTGGTTGCATATTACAGTTAGAAGTACGGTGCAAAATGCAAATGTAAACAGTTGGTACTATAAATACAGTCGGCAGTGCAAATGAGCATAATCCAGTTAAGATGTGGTAGTGCAGAATGCATAAGTAAACAGTTGTGTAATAAACAGTCGGTAGTGCAAATAACAAAGTGAAGGCAGATGTGAGGTAGGAGAGTTATCAGTATATGAGGGGAAGTGGATCAACGGGGGTTTGAGTTCAGTAAAGAGACAGCTCTGGGGAAAAAACTGTTCTTTAGTCTGCTGGTCCTGGTCCGGTGGATCCTGAAACGCCTGCCGGAGGGCAGGAGAGAAAACAGTCTGTGGGCTGGGTGAGAGGAGTCCTTGAGGATGCTGGAGCTCGATGCAGGCAGCGTTTCCTCTGGATGTGCTCGATGGCAGGCAGTGGAGTCCCTGTGATGCGCTGGGCAGTTTTCACCACCCGCTGCAGTGCCTTGCGCTCCGCAACAGAGCAGCTCCCATACCACACTGCCACACAGTTGGTCAGGATGCTTTCTATTGCGCAGCGATAGAAGTTCACCAGGATGGCCGAGGAGAGCTGATTCTTCCTCAGTGTCCTCAGGAAGAAGAGGCGCTGGTGAGCCTTCTTGACCAGGCTGGAGGTGTTGGTCGTCCACGACATGTCCGCCGAGATTTGGATCCCCAGGAACTTGAAACTGGAGACACGTTCAACAGCCATTCCATTGATGTGGATGGTGTCGTGTTTGCCTCTTGACTCCTTCCTGAAGTCCACGATGAGCTCCTTCGTTTTGGTGGTGTTGAGGAGCAGGTTATTATCAGCGCACCATGTGGCCAGGTGCTGGATCTCCTCCCTGTAGGCAGTCTCATCGTTGTTGCTGATGAGACCAATCACCGTAGTGTCGTCCGCAAACTTGACGATGGAATTAGATCCATAAACAGGCTTGCAGTCGGCGGTGAAGAGGGAGTAGAGAAACGGGCTTAGCACACAGCCCTGTGGTACGCCAGTGTTGAGTGTGATGGATGTGGAGCAGGTGGATCCTGATCGAACATTCTGGGGTCTGTCAGTTAGGAAGTCCAAAATCCAGTTACACATTGAAGTGTTGATGCCCAGGTCTCCAAGTTTGGCTATTAACTTGGTTGGGATGACAGTGTTGAATGCTGAGCTGAAGTCAACAAACAGCATACGTGCGTAAGTGTTCTTATTGTCCAGGTGAGTGAGCACAGAGTGGAGTGCCATGGAAACGGCATCCTCTGTGCTCCTATTGCTACGATAGGCAAACTGGTGTGAGTCCAATGTGGATGGTAGAGAGTCTTTTAGGTGTTCTAGGACCAGCCGCTCAAAGCACTTCATAACGATGGGAGTGAGTGCTACAGGGCGGTAGTCATTAGGGCACCTCGGGCTAGAGTGTTTCGGCACTGGCACAATGGAAGTGCGTTTGAAGCACTTCGTTTGAAGCACTTTGAAGCATTTTTCTAGTACGATTTACCATAGTTTACCATGATTCTAGCATGATTTTACCATAGTTTACCATGATTCTAGCATGAATTATCATACCTTACCATGATTTACCATGATTCTAGTATAATTGATCATCGTTTACCATGATTCTAATAAGATTTATAATAGTTTACCATGATTCTTACATGATATACCCTAGTTTACCATGATTCTAGCATGATTTATCATAGTTTACCATGATTCTAGCATGAATTACCGTAGCTTACCATGAGTAACCATGATTCTAGCATGATTTACCATATTTTTCCATGATTCTAGCATGATTTACCATAGTTTTAGCTTGATTTACCATAGTTTACCATGATTCTAGCATGATTTATGATTCTAGTATGATATACCAAAGTTTACCATGATTCTAGTATGATTTAGCAGCTCGCTGAGGTTTTTACAGACATTTTCAACCTGTCTCTTGCCCAAGCAGCTGTACCTTCATGCTTTAAACGCACTTCCATTGTGGCAGTGCCAAAACACTCTAACCCGAGGTGCCCTAATGACTACCGCCCTGTAGCACTCACACCCATCGTCATGAAGTGCTTTGAGCAGCTGGTCCTGGAACACCTAAAAGACTCTCTACCATCCACATTGGACTCACACCAGTTTGCCTACCGCAGCAATAGGAGCACAGAGGATGCCGTTTCCATGGCACTGCACTCTGTGCTCACTCACCTGGACAATAAAAACACTTATGCACGCATGCTGTTTGTTGACTTCAGCTCAGCATTCAACACTGTCATCCCAACCAAGTTAATAGCCAAACTTGGAGACCTGGGCATCAACACTTCAATGTGTAACTGGATTTTGGACTTCCTAACTGACAGACCCCAGAATGTTCGTTCAGGATTCACCTGCTCCACATCCATCACTCTTAACACTGGTGTACCACAGGGCTGTGTGCTAAGCCCGTTTCTCTACTCCCTCTTCACCGCCGACTGCAAGCCTGTGTATGGATGTAATTCTATCGTCAAGTTTGCGGACGACACAACGGTGATTGGTCTCATCAGCAACAACGATGAGACTGCCTACAGGGAGGAGATCCAGCACCTGGCCACATGGTGCGCTGATAATAACCTGCTCCTCAACACCACCAAAACGAAGGAGCTCATCGTGGACTTCAGGAAGGAGTCAAGAGGCACACACGACACCATCCACATCAATGGAATGGCTGTTGAACGTGTCTCCAGTTTCAAATTCCTGGGGATCCACATCTCGGCGGACATGTCGTGGACGACCAACACCTCCAGCCTGGTCAAGAAGGCTCACCAGCGCCTCTTCTTCCTGAGGACACTGAGGAAGAATCAGCTCTCCTCGGCTATCCTGGTGAACTTCTATCGCTGCGCAATAGAAAGCATCCTGACCAACTGTGTGGCAGTGTGGTATGGGAGCTGCTCTGTTGCGGAGCGCAAGGCACTGCAGCGGGTGGTGAAAACTGCCCAGCACATCACAGGGACTCCACTGCCTGCCATCGAGCACATCCAGAGGAAACGCTGTCTGCATCGAGCTTGCAGCATCCTCAAGGACTCCTCTCACCCAGCCCACAGACTGTTTTCTCTCCTGCCCTCCGGCAGGCGTTTCAGGATCCACCGGACCAGGACCAGCAGACTAAAGAACAGTTTTTTCCCCAGAGCTGTCTCTTTACTGAACTCAAACCCCCGTTGATCCACTTCCCTCATATACTGATAACTCCCCTACCTCACATCCACCTTCACTTTGTTATTTGCACTACCGACTGTTTATTACAGTAACAACTGTTTACTTATGCATTTTGCACTACCACACCGTAACTGGATTATGCTCATTTGCACTGCCGACTGTTATTTACAGTACCAACTGTTTACATCTGTATTTTGCACCGTACTTCTAACTGTAATATGCAATCACTTTCCACTGCACTTTTACACTTTTTTTCGGATAGCTTCTGTCCATAATTTATTGCACTACCTTAATCCACTACCATATTCCTCATTTTAGCCTAACATATCATTGTATACCTCTATCTGTAAAATTCTGTTTATAGTAATAGCCATCTGTATATTATATTATATTCATAGTACATATCCACCTGTAAATTCTGTTTATAGTAATAGCCATATGTATATTATATTATATTCATAGTACATATCCGCCTGTAAATTCTGTTTATAGTAATAGCCATCCGTATATTTATTCACTGTACATATTCACCTGTAAATTCTGTTTATAGTAATAACCATCTCTCTATTTATAGATATATTTATATATATTCAGTACATATCCATGTCCTGCACTTATGCAAACGTTGTATATCCTGCACTTGCTGCTATTGCACTTCTGGTTAGACCTAAACTGCATTTCGTTGCCTTGTACTTGTACTTGTGTAATGACAGTAAAGTTGAATCCAATCTAATCTAATCTAATTTACCATAGTTTATCATGATTCTAGCATGATTTACCATAGTTTTAAATTATTGTAGTATGATTTACCATAGTTTACCATGTTTCTAGCATGAATTACCATAGTTTTAAATGATTTTAGTATGATTTACCATAGTTGACCGTGTTTTACCATGTTTATAGCATGATTTACCATAGTTTTAAATTATTCTAGTATGATTTACCATAGTTTACCATGTTTCTAGCATGAATTACCGTAGCTTACCATGATTTACCATGATTCTAGTATGATTTATCATAGTTTACCATGATTTACCATGATTCTAGCATGATTTACTATAGCTTACCATGATTTTAACATGATTTACCATGATTCTGGCACCATGGTTCTAGCATGATTTACCATGTTTTTAGCATGATTTATCATAGTTGACTGTATTTTACCATGATTCTGTCATGATTTACCATGGTTCTAGAATGATTTACCATAGTTTACCATGATTCTAGTATGGTCTACCATAGTTTACCATGATTCTGGTAAAATTTACCATAGTTTACCATGATTCTAGCATGATGTACCATAGTTTACCATGATTTACAATAGTTTACCATGATTCTAGCATGATTTACCATAGTTCACCATGATTCTAGCATGGTTTAAAATAGCTTAACATGATTCTAGTATGATTCAACATAATTATAACATGATTTACCATAGTTTACCATGATTTTAGCATGATTTACCATAGTTCACAATGATTTACCATGTTTCTAGTATGATTTAGCATAGTTTACCATGATTCTAGAATGATTTGCCACAGTTTACCATGATTCTAGAATGATTTGGCATAGTTTACCATGATTCTAGCATGATTTACCATAGTTTACCATGATTTTAACATGATTTAACATAGTTTACAATGATTTACCATGATTCTAGTATGATTTACCATAGTTTAACATGATTCTAGCATGATTTACCATAGTTTACCATGATTCTAGTATGATTTACCATAGTTTACCATGATTTACCATTAATCTAGTATGATTTACCATAGTTTGCCATGATTCTAGCATGATTTACCATAATTTACCATGAATCTACTATGATATACAATAGTTTACCATGATTCTAGTGTGATATATCATAGTTTAGAATGATTTACCATGATGCTAGTCTGATTTACCATAGTTTACCATGATTCAAGTATGGTGTACCATAGTTTACAATGATTCTAGCATGATTTATCATAGTTTACCATGATTACCATAATTGTAGCATGATTTGCCATAGTAAACCATGTTTTTCCATGAATCTAATATGATTTACCATAGTTTACCATGTTTCTAGCATGATTTACCATAGTTTATCATGATTCTAATATGATTTATCATAGTTTGCCATGATTCTAATATGATTTACCACAGTTTACCATGATTCTAGTACGATTTACCATAGTTTACCATGATTCTAGCATGATTTTACCATAGTTTACCTTGATTCTAGCATGAATTACCGTAGCTTACCATTATTTACCATGATTCTGGTATGATTTATCATAGTTTACCATGATTTTAATATGAATTATCATAGTTTACCATGATTCTAGTATGATTTACCATATTTTTAGCATGATTTACCATAGTTGACCGTGTTCTACCATGATTCTATTATGATTTACCATGATTCTAGTATGATTTACCATAGTTTACCATGATTCTAGCATGTTTTACCATAGTTTACCATGATTCTAGCATGTTTTACGATGATTCTAGCATGATTCACCATAGTTTACCATGATTTTAGCATGATTTATGTCCATACATTGTTGATGGAACTTTTTGGTTACCATTCACCTTTAATGTAATCCACGTTACTCGTGTTTTAATCCAAGTCTTCTGAACAAATGTGGTCGCTTAATATGATGAGATTGATTAT
Organism: Gobio occitaniae; assembly: GCA_033150135.1. NCBI lineage: Eukaryota > Metazoa > Chordata > Actinopteri > Cypriniformes > Gobionidae > Gobio > Gobio occitaniae. Next base: position 120,111 of record JARQWZ010002525.1, read on the forward strand.
TAATAACTACAGTATCAAATCATAACACATTTTAGTTAACATCCACATCACATACAAAATGTCACGTTACACAATCTCTTTTAGCATAGAATTTAATTTATCACCATTGCCATAATGTATATACAAATTAGGTTTCACTTTACAGCCTTTTACATATTTTATATGTGATTTTAAATTGAGTGTTACAACTGCATTTTATATCTATATACAGTGCAGTGATTGTATTGCTTCAGAAGACTGGATTAAACCTCATGGGTCAAATGGATTACAATCATGCCTTTATCTTTTATATCTTCAAAATGTTGTTTGCCTTTCACCTACATTGTTTGGACCAAAACAGCTGAGAACTTTTAACTGCCTTAATTTGTATTGCACGGATAGACTGTCATACTGTTTTGAAATTACATGAGGAATAACTGAATGGAAAAATAAGGAAATGTTTTCTTGGTATTGTGCTAATATGTAAGCCAAATAATGTGGTCTTTTGACAGTCATGATGTTAGACTTTTCTTTTAACCTAATGTTTTTGACTTTTCTTATTTTCCTGTGTACTGTAGGGAGTTACAGTAGCTGACAGCTGAAAACTTCATGATTGCTGTGGACCAGACCATCACCATTGTGAAAGATGGTGTTACAAATTTTGGTGATGCCCTCGTAATGATGTTTGTATCCTACTACTGCCTCAACATCAGTTATCCAGTGGAACTTGGAGCAACTCTGGAGTTCCTGCAGAGGTAAGACTTGAAGTGTAACCACAAAATGCATTTCCTGAAGAACAAAAAGTGTGTATATATATGGCCCAAAGATGGATAGATAAACAATTATCCATTTAGGAAATGAATGGACTTTAAACCGATAACAGAAGAACAGTTTAGGTCAATTTTATTTGATAGATCACAGATATTCACAATTTTCACAATAGATCACAATTTTGGACATTACATTCTCACCTTCCATCGATCTTGTGGTGCGACTATCACCGTGTCCTAACCAGACGAGATGCGATAAGATTCCAGCGACAAGCAATTTGTCTGTCCACACTCAGAGATGGGTTCCAGTTCTTTCCAGAGGATGGTAGCAGGGGCTCTCCTTCCCCCGGTGGAGGGCCGGGGGAAAATCCTTTCAGGATTCGCCAGGAAATAACTCATGTCCCCATTTCTGAGCCCCCAGAGACCGGTGATGGCAGTGTGCGCCGCCCCCAGGCCACGCCACTCTCGTCCCTCTCTCTCACCAGCCTCCTCTCAGAGCAGACCCCAGTGGAATGTGCGTCCTTCCCTGGTCTCCTCTGTCAGGACACAGCGCCTCCCACGTCCGGGCCAGTCACTCTGCCTCGCTGCCCCACAATGGGGTATGTCTGTGGTCCGAATGACCCCGCTGGTGCAGTTCCTGGGAGCCTGGCTACCGCTTCCGGGACTGTCCCGCTGAGTCGCTAAGACCATCAGGCTCAGCTACGCGATTCAGTTTGCGCAGGCTCCTCCTCGCTTTCGGGGAGTACGCTACACCGTGGTGGGGCCCAATGCCCCTGTCATGCATGCGGAGGTTGCCACCCTACTGGCGAAGGGTGCGATCGAGCCTGTCCCTCCAGCCGAAATGAAGTCCGGCTTCTACAGCCCCTACTTCATTGTACCCAAGAAAACCGGTGGGTTACGACCAATCCTGGATCTGCGCATCCTGAACCGATCCCTTCACAGGCTTCCGTTCAGGATGTTGACAGGGAAACGCCTTTTCTAATGCGTTCGTTCAGCCGATTGGTTTGCAGCGATCGACCTGAAGGACGCCTACTTCCATGTCTCCATCCTACCTCGACACAGACCATTCCTACGGTTTGTTTTCGAGGGGCGGGAATATCAGTACGCGGTCCTCCCATTTGGGCTAGCTCTGTCCCCTCGTGTCTTCATGAAGATTGTCGAGGCAGCCCTTGCACCACTCAGGCAGCGCGGGGTTCGCATCCTGAACTACCTCGATGACTGGCTCATACTGAGTCACTCTCGAGAGCAGGTGTGCGAACACAGAGACCTAGTGCTCCAGCACTTAGCCCGTCTGGGCCTTCGGTTCAACTGGGAGAAGAGCAAACTCTGCCCCGTGCAGAGGATCTCTTTTCTCGGTATGGATATCGACTCGGTCGCCATGTGCACGCAGCTTATCAGCAAACGTGCGCAGTCACTGCTGACTTGCCTCCATCAAATCGAGAGCAAGAGTGCGGTTTCACTGAAGTTATTTCAGAGGCTCCTGGGGCATATTGCATCTGCAGCCGCGGTATTGCCGCTCGGATTGTTTCATATGAGATATTCATATACAAATCATATAAAGTTCTTATACTGAATCATATGCTAGCCAAATTAAAATCGTATGGGATTTATTTACATTTGTTTATGTATTTCATACAGATTTCAATTTTTAAATAGGGAAATGGTGTGCTTGCTCTTCAAGCTTATATGATGCATACTGTTGACATGTAAAACTCATAAGATTTTTACAGTACTCATACATGACCTAAAAATCCCCTACAAGTTTTATGTGTGCTTTTTAGTATGAAAGTGGCCAAAAACGGTCTGATTTTGTGTAGGACATATATTGGACTTACATGAAACACATAAGATAAATCTGGCTGATTTAAGTAAGGAATATATATGGTTGCTGTATATGAACCATTCAGGGTTTTTTCATATGGGAAGGTGTTGTCCTGACTCTCAATGACTTGTGTTCTTTGAGTGACTGTCTGAGACTGACATCTAGTGAGACAACATAGTTTAGTTCCAGCTCTTACTGAGCACACCTGAATCAACTAAGAAAGGCTTTGGCATTTAAAATAACATCCAGGTGTGTGGGTGGACAGCCGAAACTGAACTCTGCAGGAATGAGGCTCTTCAGGACCAGGAAAGAGGAACTCTTACAGATACACCTGTTTTACACACAAACACAGAACAAAACACAGGAACTCTTACAGACACACCTGTTTTAGACTTACAGACACACCTGTTTTACACACGTCACTCAAACACAGAACCAGGAAACTCTTCAGATCAGGGAAAGAGATATTGAAGTGCAGTTGAGCTGTTGTGTTTGTGTGTCTAGTGGACATTTTATGATCTGTGACTTACAGCAGGATTCCTCTATCTATTCCTGGAGTGACAGAACAGAGTTTAGTTCCAGCTCTTACTGAGCACACCTGAATCTACTAAGAAAGGCTTTGGCATTTAAAATAACATCCAGGTGTGTAGGTGGACAGCCGAAACTGAACTCTGCAGGAATGAGGCTCTTCAGGACTAGGAATGAGGAACTCTTACAGACACACCTGTTTTAGACTTACAGACACACCTGTTTTACACACAAACAGAAGAAAACACAGGAACTCTTCAGTTCAGGAAAAGAGATATTGAAGTGCAGTTGAGCTGTTGTGTGTCGCATGCAGTAAAATGGCAGAAGCCCGAATTTCAAGTAAAAACACCATGCTGGCTGAAGTGGTGGAGAAGATGAAGAAGACGGAACTTCCTGCTGGAGATGTGCAGTGTGACGTCTGTACTGGAATAACACAAAAAGCCGTCAAATCCTGTCTGGTGTGTCTGAACTCTTACTGTCAGAATCACCTTGAACAACATGAGAGTTTCTTTAAAGGAAAGAGACACAATCTGACAGATCCCACTGGACGACTGCAGGAGATGATCTGCCAGAAACACGACAAGCTCCTTGAGGTTTTCTGCCGCACCGATCAGACGTGTATATGTGTGCTGTGTATGGATGAACATATAAACCACAACACTGTATCAGCTGCAGCAGAGAGGACAGAGAAACAGGTATGAAACTAGATATTAACAAAATATGCTGACACTTATGACTAAATTGGCAACAGATAACAGCATTCACACTGCACACGTCAGCAAAAGTGTACAGTAGCTGCAAGAGGACTTTCACTGCTGAGCGTATTTGTGCTCCACAATAAACTTGTGGAAACTGGTCAAAATGCACTGTAAACATTTATCAACACAAACCTTTTTACAAAAAAAACTCTTCACATGATGATTTAGTGACAGTAATATGATGTAACATCTCTGTTAATGGTTTGTGCTTTAGCACCAGCTGAAGGGGACACAGAGGTCGTTCCAGCAGAGGATCCAGCAGAGAGAGAAAGATCTTCAGCAGCTGAGAGAGGCTGTGGAGGCTCATAAGGTGAGTCTGGAGAAGAAGAGAAGTTTCAGAAGTTTCAGGCCGTTTCTCAATATGCGTTCTTGTCTGTACTTGTGTTCTCGTGGACTTGTGAAACGTCATCAGTTGCTGCCCAAGTACTGTTACAATTCAAAGTTCACATCTAGCCATAGACAAGTACAGTTCAAATCCACGGATGTGTCCTTGATCCGCCCCTTTTATCGAGGATGCATCGAGAGGAGACTTCAGACAGACCGGTATCCCAGAATGCATCTTGCACCAACGGACGCAATGATCAGTAATGCCCCCCAACACCCCCCACCCCACCCCATGCATGATAAGCTTCTACTAAGCCTCTACTAACGTAACTGAGAGCAGAGCGACATTATCAATTAAGACAGACATTATCAATTAAAGTAATACTGTTTGCATGTGCATAACAGAGCCTCAATGGGGTGTGGCATTGTTTTGTCACTTGCAACACATCCAGAATACACACTATTTCTGCTTAAAATAAGCCTAAAATGCAAAACAAGAACAATTTAGCAAGAGTTATTTTTAAGCACAAGCGTAATAAAACATTTGAAGTAAAAACATTTTTTTTTTATGTATTACTTATATAGTAGTATGAACTTGTGAAAATTTAAATATTAAATACAATTATAAAATGTTAAAATATTTGTTAAATAGTTTTATTTATCATATTTATGTTTTAATTTTGTAATGTGTTTTTGTTAATCATGTTATAATATTGTTTTGAACTGCTTGTTATTTACAATGGCAACTATTATCCGTTTTCATTGTTTTTTTGTTTTATTTTTTGTTTTGTTTTTTGCGGGTGCGTTGAATTGTAGCTATTAAATCCACATAAAAATCCTAATAATCAAACTAAATCATAATAATTATTAATGTTAATAATAATATAGGGAGCCCACAACAACAACAAATAAACAAATTCAATTCAATTCAAATGTATTTGTATAGCGCTTTTCACTATACACATTGTTTCAAAGCAGCTTTACATAAAGTGCATTTCATGAATGTACATTGCAAAATGTTAGAAAGAGAATGTTAAAGAAAAATGTTAGAAAAAGCTAATCAATCATGTATTAATTTAGGCCATAACGCTGGCGTTGAGTCGTCAACAAAAACATAAAAAATATGTATTGTCCCGTTTTTTAATTAAAAGATAATAACAAATTAGATTTTAGTGATATTTTGATCACTCAAATAGGAAATGTCCCCAGTTTCCATTTCAGAAATCTGGTCACCTTACCTAAACCACATATTAATGTTTAATATAGGCCTTTTTTTTTTTTTTTTTTTTTTTAAATCTAAATGAAAAGAGGCAGGGTTGTGTTTTATACTTCGTTTTGTTATAAATATATAAGATTATCAATGTAGCTACGAGTTGCCTGAACGACATTTGTGTGGCTTATATGTTTAAAGCCCTATTTGCACGGGATTAGTATTATCTGGGGACCTCGTGTGATTTAGAAATGACTCCCCCACATCTGAATTTTTGCGTGGTGCATTCGCACAGGATAAGCAAGCCTGTGATTTTACTCGAATTTACTGACTTATCTTCCGGATAGCTATGATGTCAAGACTTGTAAATGTTTTTCGTTATAGATATAGCTGTATGAAATTATAAACAGTCAAATCGATATAATTTTGTTTTGTAGTAATAAAAATAATTTAGTTCAGTTAGAGAACATGCTTCAATTAAAAACTGAACTGAGCAATATAATAACAACAATATACGGCGGAAGATTCAGTTTCAAAGCTAAATGTAAAAGCGCCCATTTAAGCGAGTTTGTCATTTTTACTGTTCTGTTTTTGTGTTTTTCATTAAGAATAATATTAAACACACCATTCAAGCAATTTACTCCCAAATTGGTGCTCATTCTAAAGTGAAAGTATAATCCACACGGGACTTCATAACGGTGCGCATTATATGCAGCCTAGCTCCATTCTTCCTGAAAGATAAAGATGGAAATGTGCACAGGAAACAAAAACCTTGCAAAAATTATATACGATCCGCCTAATCCTGGCCAAATCACAGAGATGCCGATTTGCACGGGACTAATGTTATCACAGGACCTGTGTTTGGCGAAATATGGTAGGTAATTAGCGGGGGAATTTTTACTTTACAAATTACAGACATGGCCGATTCGGACGGGATTAAGATCACAGACATTCTCTGCGATTATTACAAATCACCAGAGGTCCCCAGATAATACTAATCCCGTGCGAAAAGGGTTTAAGATTTTTTTGTAAAAACAAATGAAAAGAGGCAGTGGTGTTTTAGGACATATTTCGTTTTATTGTAGCCTAAAATATACGTTTCTCTATACCAAGTAGGCCTACGCGAACTTCTGACTTGCGTCCGTGGAAGTTCAGGCTTGCCAAGTTCAACTCCGGAGAACAAACTCCCGGGGACGGGAGGACAATAGTCCGGGACTCTGCTAATGGAACAGCAGCGTTCTTGATAGTGTTATTCAGTGTATGTATATTTTAGGCTACAATAAAACGAAATATATGATAAAACCCCACTCTTCCTCTTTTCATTTTCATTAAAAAATTCAACATATTATAGCCTCACAAATGTAGTGCAGGCAATGTATTATCTTGCATGTAGCCTACATTTATAACAAAACGAAATATTAAAAACCCTGCCTCTTTTCGTTTACATAAAAAAAAACATTAATATGTGGTTCAAACAAGTGTGCATATATATGATTATCACTGTAATAAAATGAAATATGACATAAAACACAACCCAGTCTATTTTTGTTAAATGTCAGTTTATGTGTTCAATAGCCAAACATATAAAGTTATGAAACTTCACTTTGCCCTCAGTCAAAACGATTTGCCAGGGATCAAATTATAGATTTATGAGATCAAAGATCACCCGTTAGAAGACCAATTATATCTGAAGACATCAGAGCCAGCGGCAGACGTCAGAAGGACTAGCCATGTTAAGAGAGTGACCGCTGAGCGCCGCTGATCGACTGGATCTCACAACTCTGAAAACGCCTGATCAAATTTTCAAAAAGGCGCTCTCTTTATAAATAAACCACAAATTTGAGCTTTAAACAAGTACATTCTCGCCTGAAAAAGTCTTAAAACTACATTTTGTGAAACATTAACAATAGTCTTTTCAAATTACGAGGGGTTTCTCATCCGCTATTGACGTTTGCTTGTTGGTGCGAGATGCATTCTGGGATACCGGTCTGTCTGAAGTCCACAAGTCTCCTCTCGATGCATCTTCGATAAAAGGGGTGGATCAAGGACACATCCGGGGATTTGAACTGTACTTGGCTAGATGTGAACTTTGAATTGGAACAATACTTGGGCAGCAACTGATGACGTTTCACAATTGACGATTGATGACTATTCCTCCCGTCCTCTGGAGTTCGTTCTCCCGAGTCGAACTTGCAAGTCTGAACTACCAAGGACGCAAGTCAGAAGTTTGCGTACTTGGTATTGAGAAACGGCCACAGTCAGGACCTAGCGGCACCTCCCCATTTTCTCTTGAAGCCAATACGGAAGTCACTTAAACTACAGTTCATGGACTGTCCACTAGGGACAGGCTCCAGAAGGAAGCAGAATTTAAATGAGCCTCATGTTAAAATGTTTACAGTCTGGGGCAAATTGTGGTTTTGGTCTATACGGCTAATTTTGCCCTTCATGACGACTGTGAGGGGGTGAATTTTTTTTATAACTCATTCATTTACATTAAATAAAGCCTTGAAGTTCTTAAAATTAAGGGCGTGGCCACTTTGAATGACAGGATGATTGCCATTTGTCTGCTGTCATGTTAGTCATCACACCTCAGCTCTGCCCATGTCCCGCCTCTTTGCCCATTTTCTGCTATCCGGGAGTGAGGCAACGGCCATCTTGGCCCTATTTTACACTTCAAAACTGCTCTTCAGAATCTTATGGGTGACATCACGGACACTATGTCCATAATTCTTACAGTCTATGGTCAGGACTCACTGAAGCCACTGTGTGATTGTGATGTGTGTCCTAACAGAGCTCTGCACAGACAGCAGTGGAGGACAGTGAGAGGAATTTCACTGAGCTCATCTGCCTCATTGAGAGAAGCCGCTCTGAGGCCACACAGCGGATCAGAGATCAGGAAAAGACTGCAGTGAGTCGAGCTGAAGAACAACTGAAGCGACTGGAGCTGGAGATCAATGATCTGAGGAGGAGAGACGCTGAGCTGGAGCAGCTTTCACACACACAGGATCACATCCATTTCCTGCAGGTAACAGAGATCTAGAAGAAAGGGTTCATAGTAGGGTCAGGGGCTCCTTTAATTTTTTATTTTCATAATTGCTTTACCATTACCTTGAGGACCACACCCATGAGCATCTCCATCTAGAACGCATGGTTCACAACCCAAATGACTCCCTGTGCGTCTTATATCACACCAGCCTCAAAGAGTAGACAAAGGTGTGCCTGCCTGGGGATGGCCCTCAAGGGATATTCTGTGAGAACTTCAGTACTCTCCAGCTGTGTCCCCCCCTTGACAGTTGGTGAAGAGGAGGAGGATCCTTAAAGGGGTCATGAACTGGCTTTTTTTAATATATATATATATATATATATATATATATATATATATATATATATATATATATATATATATATATATATATATATACTGTTGTCTGAGGTAGGGATGGGCATTTCAAGCAAAAATTATATTCGAAGATCGCTGGGAATTATTTGATTTTTATTTGAAAATCGCAACTCCTCCCCCGCATGCACGCGTGTAAAGGCTACACACATAAACAGAGAGAGAGAGGGAGAGAGGCCATTCACGCTCTCAATCTGTATGATAACAAACTGTTTAATTCATTAGGGAATAGGTTAGATCAACTCAAGCCATATATTTATTGTAACATGCTGAAACATATGACTGTAATGTGACATCGCCCCAAGTTACCTGATAAATGCCACAAGTCTACAGCGTGCGCGTGAGACGATGTGTTATTCTTCTGTTGTCTCAGGGCGTTTTTACTCTGGCATTTTAGTTCGGAATGGGGCACGGTTAGCATGAAAAATTGCCAATATGAAAGCTTACCTACAGAGCTTGGTGTGCACTGAGGAACCGATCCCGAGAACACACAACCGGAGTTTGGTTGCACTCGGAGCTGTGCCGCAATTCACGTTAATGTGCAAACAACACTCGGGTGCACACTTGTTCTGGAAGAAAGTAACCAGCGCACGCGTTTTAGCCGATTACAATGTCATTAGTTCAATAACATACACGTAAGAGATGATAGTGTTGATGATTTACCTGAGATACGATCGCGAGAGCGAGCCTGCAGTGTATTTGCGCATAGAGTGCAATCAGGGCAGCAAATTAATGGCAATTCACCGTCTCCTCAAAAGAGTCTGTTTGCAAGCAGAAAAGCCGCCTTCAAGCGACACACATAAGGTAAACCCAAGTGTCGTTTACTCAGCTGCACATAATAGCACCAAATTAATTGAAAAAAGCCCAATATATTGACCCGCGTTCTGTTTTCTATCACGCCCGTGCACGTTTGTGATGACGTAAGATGAACGCAAACGCACCAGGGTTCAAGTTGAGTGTGAAACCAGACCAATGTTGCGGAGGTGGAGGGAAGAATCAGACTCGGACCGCAGCAAACGTGTCCAGTATAAAACACCCTGAGAGCTGACTGGCAGCTTTTAGGTGCGTTATTGGCAGCGCCTCCCTCTGGTTACATGAACGCGTCAGCACCACATCAGCACCGAAAACATGGGGACTATTCGATATTCTATAATTAAATAACTAATCGAATATTCGAAAATCGCGACCCATCCCTAGTCTGAGGTCAACTTATTGGGTTTGCGTGGTTTTTACATTCAAAAACATCATAATGAATAAGTAATAGGCAATTTTCTGCCATGGTTTTGAGGCTCTCTCTCAAGAAACTCTCAGTTTTGATGGGCGTGCCGCACTGAAGACTTGAAAGTAAACGCCCAGGGCTAGGATTGGATAAGATTTGCATATTTAATGAGCTTCTGCTCCCCTGTCAGTGACTGTGTGTGGCAAACGGCAACCGGAATGAATCTCCCAGCCCACTGCCAGGGCTCGCAAAATGTCTTTATCAAACAAACTCAGTGATTTATCTCTCATCCACCCGCGATTGATTAGAATGTTATTTTTTATCAATGATAAATTGATGAATATAACCGTGAACAGTATGCACGCACATGCGAGTGCGCGCACCCTTCTGAGATCGATTGTTTGCTGGACCTGGTGTCAATAAAAGCTTTTCTTTGACTAACAAGGATGTTTTCAGCCCTGAAACTTACAGGATATTCTTATGTTACCATGACTTTTATATATAAAAAAAAGCTCAAGGGAAAGTTGATTTCTCAATTCATGACCCCTTTAATACGGTGGCCCCACTCATTGACTCTCTGGTTCTGGATAGTTCCCTGGCCCTCCTTCCTCTGCTGGTTCCGGCCAGCCTCCTGGCTCCATCTCTGCTGGTTCTGTCTAGTCTCCAAGCTCCTGCGTCCCAAAACCATGGAGGCCATCCAAAGCCCCATTGTCCTTCCAGGTTTCCATCCAGCGCCTTGGCTCCTCCCATTCTGCTGGCCATTTAAACTGCTATTCAAGCTTTCTGGGCTCCACACTCCTTTGGCTTCACCATTGTTTGTCATCTCTCAGATGCCACTGGACCCTCTTATCATTCCGGCTCCACCTTTGTTAGGGATTACCCTGGTTTCTGAACCTCCGGCTGCGCCTCTGCCCTCCACCCCTTTCGCTCCACAGGGTTCCTGCTTCAGTTCCTCCTTCATTCAATGCCGAGGCTCCACCAATGGCACCTCCCTCGAACGGTTCCTTCTTTATTTATTTATAAAGCACATTTAAAAACAACCATGGGTTGACCAAAGTGCTGTACATAAAATAAATTAAACATTTAAAAATGTACAAAGGAATATAATACAACTACAGTACATAACATATTTTAGACCATAGGTCTTCAACCCTGCTCCTGGGGACCCATTGTCCTACAAAGTTTATTTCCAACCTACTTCAGCACACCTGTCTGTGTATTTTCAACAAGTGATCCTGAAGAGCTTGATTAGCTTCACCTGTCTTTAATTAGGGTTTGAGCTAAACTCTGCAGGACAGTGGGTCCCCAGGAGCAGGCTTGAAGACCTCTGTTTTAGACTAAGAACATCTGTTAAAGAAAATAGGATTCAAGCATAGATTTAAAAACAAAAAGAGAAGGTGCTGTTCGGGTGGCTACAGGGAGCTTGTTCCAGAGTGTTGGACCAACAATAGAAAATGTTCAATCACCACAGTGTTTCAGTATGGACCTAGGAATGGATAGCATTCTTGAATTTCCTGATCTGAGTGGTTGTGAATTTCCTGATCTGAGTGGTCATGAATGTCCTGATCTGAGTGGTTTGTGAGAATGCACCAACTCAGCAAGATAGACTGGTGCAAGATTATTTAATGATTTAAAAACCAGGGTTAGTTTTTTTAATTCCACTCTAAATTTATTGGCCAACCATTGCTCAAACTCAAGTTTACAAAAACTAGCACCTGCACCAACAGTATTTACAACTTGCTTTAAAAGTGAGCGGGCGTGACATCATGAGGACAGACAGTGGGTCTTAAATGTTAAATTATATTTTTGCAAGTAGAAAGAGTCATAAGATCAAAGGAGGACATTTTGGGGTCTCAGTCTAATCACTTTAACAAAGAATGTAAAAAAAAAATCTAACAGTAGTGAAAGTTATTGGCTGAAGTGTGGAGGTGATGAGCTTTAATTTCTGTTTTCTGCAGAGTTTCCCGTCTCTCTCAGCTCCTCCTGAATCTACAGACATAAGCAATCTTTTCAGTTCTCTCTACTCTTTTGATGCAGTGAGAGAATCTGTCCGTCAGCTGAGAAATAAACTGGAGGATTTCTGCAAAGAGGGTCTTAAGAGGATCTCTGACAGAGGTAAAGTCCTGGGGCCTCGCGTATAAAACTTTATGTATATTTCATCCTAAAAGTGAGCATACGCATAAAAGGCAGATTATGAGTACACATAGACATTTTTAGATTTGTAAAACAATACATACGCCCAAATTTGTTGCAGATCCATTAGGATTGTTTGTGATTTTTCTCTTAGTGACTTAGCAGTCCTCTTGACTACTCCTAACGTTTCACAGATTTAGGAGCTAGTTTTAGTGCTAAAATGTTTTGTGAAATACTCTTAGAGCAAAAAAGTTGGAGTCATTGACACGGCCATTTTTTTAAGAGTTTCTCCTAAATCACCAAGTTAGGAGCTTCTTTTAGACCTTAAGACGTTTTGTGAATACGGCCCCTGGAGATTAATCTGCTCTCAGAAATGATGCTCCATCATCTCATCATATTAGAAATGTTTTAGAAACGGCTGCAGGGATCATTTTCTCTTGGCATGATAATCACACTCTTCATGTCTGTTAATTTCCACAGTCACTTTCACCAACATTGTTCCCAGGACCAGGAACGACTTCCTACAATGTAAGTCACCAAGAAAACAAGCAGAAAAACTCTTGAGTGTGTTCATGTTCTTCTGGGGGGTGGTGGGGGATTCTGACATATTTACACCGTTAAAGAGTTGGATTCTCATGCTACAACAAGCTGGCAACATGCTAATTCATAATAAAACATGCTAATTCATGCTAGCAACATGTTAAAACATGATAACAATATGTTAAAACATGCGTGCAACATGATAATTCATGGTAGCAACATGTTAATTCATGTTAACAACATGCTAGCAAACATACTAAGTCATACTAAAATGTCAACAACATGCCAATTCATGTTAAAATATTGTTTTATTAAAACATGCATTGCTAGCATTGAGCATGAAAAAATGTCAACAACATGATAATTTATGGTAAACACGCTAATTTATGTTAACAAAATATTAGAAACATGTTAAATCATGTTAACAACATGCAAATTCATGTTTAAAACATGCTGATTTGTGTTAAAAACATGCTAGCAGCAAAATGCTAACTTGAGCAAAATGTTATTTACTATTTGTTGTTTCATGTTAACATGTTAGAAAAATGTTAATTCATGCTAAAACTTGTTAGCAACATGTTAATTTGTGATGACAACATGCTAAAACACTCTATTGACGTGTTAAATCATGCTAGCAACATGTTCATTCATGTTAAAACTAACAAAATGCTAAATCCTGCAAGAAACACACTAATTCATGCTTACAACATGTTAAAAAATGCTAGAAAAACATACTTACATGTTAATCAGTAAGCTAGCTACACAGTTTGCTTTTTTTTTTTTTTTTTTACGAACTTTATTCATCTACAATAGTTGTTCACTGAATGATGTTTGTCATGTCTCCTCACACAGCCTGAACACAAACACTCTTCTACAGAAAAACTAACTTTGCACAAATTATTTACATGTAAAACATAACTGACACTAATCTCTTAAAGGATCTTTCCCTCAAAAACGCATACACTCTCAGAAAAAAAGGTAGCTACAGTGGAGGTACAATTTTGTTCCTCTAGGAAACAAAACGTATAACTGCACCTTTAAAGGCACACAATTGGTCCTTAGGGTACAATTATACCATTGTTCCCTTTCAAGGGAACTCCCGTTGCATCGAATGACGCTATGGGAATGCAATGTATGATGAAGTCAGGAAGCACATGTCAAATCAGTCCAATGGTGAGACGAGACGTCAGAGCAGGTGACGTCACGAACCAGGAAGCTATATAGCCTGCCCAAAACAAAGCTGCGCTAGCTTTTCTCCGCGAGTGTGCATTTCAGGGTCCATCCGGAAACGTAGGGGTCCTGGGATGCACGCCTCCTCCAAGGAGGGTCCTAGAACAGTCAGTTCAGGTGTTCCCTGCCGGTTCGCCATTACAGGGCACCTACAGCACAATAAAAACCAGAAGCCATTCTCGAGAGGATGGTACCACTATTAGAATTTTTAGCAGCATGGAAGCTACTGCCAAATATTTCTCGGTGGGTCCTACAGACCATAGAAAAAGGGTATCAGATACAGTTCGGGTCTCGCCTGTCCAGGTTTATGGGGGTACTACCCACAGTGGTGGGCCCCGAGCAGGTTCTGGTAATGGCTCTGTTAGAGAAAGGGGCCATAGAATATGTACCTCTCTCAGACAGAGAAACCGGGTTCTAAAGCCGGTATTTCATAGTTCCAAAGAAGGATTGGGGGTTGCGTCCCATTTTGGATCTTCGGGTTCTGAACGTCACAGTCATGCAACTAAAGTTCAAAATGTTAACGTTGAGACAAATCGTGCCACAGATCAGGTCCGAGGACTGGTTTGTCACGATAGATCTCAAGGACGCATACTTCCACATTTCCATCCTTCCATATTACAGGAGGTTCGCTTTCGGGGGCAAAGCATATCAATATCGGGTTCTTCCATTCGGCCTAGCATTATCACCTTGCACTTTCACGAAATGCGTAGATGCAGCTCTGGCGCCACTGCGCCTTCAGGGTATTCACATTATGAACTACATTTGATGATTGGTTGATTTTAGCTCAGTTGCATCAGCTGGCGGTTCGGCATCGAGATGTCGTTCTCGCCCACATGAAAGAGTTGGGGTTACGGTTGAATGTCAAGAAGAGTGTGCTTTCTCCACTACAGAGGACTACTTTTTTAGGTGTGGTATAGGATTCTATGTCGATGCAGGCCCGCCTGTCACCGGCACGCTTAGAGTCCATCCTGTCGGCTGTGAAAAATATAAAGCTAGACCAGTCACTCACTGTGAAACAGTTTCAGAGACTGTTGGGTCTCATGGCAGCAGCATTCAACGTGATACCTTTTGGACTGCTGCACATGAGACCTCTGCAGTGGTGGCTCAGGACCAAAGGGTTTTCCCCAAGGAGCAACCCCTTTTTCATGATGTGGTGATGTGGAAGAAACCTTGGTTCCTGTCCCAGGGTCCCGTGCAGGGGGCTTCGGGTCGTCGCAAAATGCTAACGACAGATGTTTCTCTCACGGGTTGGGGAACGATCCTGGAGGGTCGCTCGACTCAAGGTCTGTGGGGGGACCACCATCTCTCGTGGCACATCAATTGCCTGGAGATGTTGGCAGTTTTTCGGGCTCTGAAAAATGTCCTCACAGACCTCAGCAGCTATCATGTGTTACTCCGCACAGACAACACTTCGGTGGTCGCCTACATAAATCACCAGGGGGGTCTGCGCTCGCGTCCGCTTGGCAAACTGCCGCACCAGATCCTCCTGTGGTCCCAGGGAAAGTTACTGTCACTGAAAGCAGCTTATATCCCGGGGGGTCCAGAATATAGGAGCAGACATCCCGTCGAGACAGGGGCTGAGGCCCGGGAATGGAGGCTCCACCCCGAGGTGATGGAGCAGATATGGAGGGTGTTTGGCCAGGCTCAGGTGGATCTGTTTGCGTTTCGAGAGACGTTTCACTGTCCACTTTGGTTCTCCCTTATGCATCCAGCTCCCCTGGGGCTGGATGCGACAATACAGACATGGCCGAGGCCGATCGCTCTGCTCCCAGGAGTTTTGGAGATAGTTCGCAGGGACCAAGTTAACCATATTTTGATAGCCCCGCGGTGGCCGGGCCGAGTATGGTTTTCAGACCTAATATCTCTCCTCGACGGGCCTCCCCTGGAGTTACCCGTCAGGAGGGACCTTCTGTCCCAGGCAGGGGGCTCGATTCTTCACCCCCATCCAGAACTGTGGAACCTGTGGGCTTGGCCTCTGAGGGGGCCCAGCTCATAGGGGCAGGTCTCTCAACTGAGGTTGTGGAGACCATTCTACACTCCAGAGCACCTTCCACGAGGTAACTTTATGCCCTAAAGTGGAAAGTTTTTACTTCATGGTGTAGTGACCGCCAGTGGGATCCAGTTACCAGATCCAGTCCGGTTGGTACAGTGCTGGAGTTCCTGCAGGACCGGTTCACTGCAGGTTTATCCACATCCATCTTGAAGGTTTATGTGGCGGCCTTAAGTGCTTACCACATTCCTTTGGGTGGCATGTCTTTGGGTAAAGATTCATTGGTATCTCGTTTTCTCCATGGTACACTGAGGCTGAGGCCTGTAGTTCGCACTAGGGTGCCGACCTGGGATCTGGCTACTGTCCTTCGGGGCCTGTCCCAGGCTCAGTTTGAGCTGCTGTAGGAGGTTCCTGCTAAGTTTCTAACTTTAAAAACGTTGTTCCTCCTCGCTATTTCATCTCTTAAGTGGATAGGAGATTTGCAAGCTCTGTCGGTGGCACCCTCGTGCTTGGAATTTGCACCTGGCATGGTTAAGGCCTTCCTTCATCCTAGGCCAGGTTATGTTCTGAAGGTTCCTACTAATGTAGCCAGTTCCATTGTTCTTCAGGCTTTTTTCCTCCACCTTTCCGAAATGCAGACCAGGAGAAGAATAATTTGCTGTGCCCTGTTAGGGCATTAGATGCTTATGTCCACAGAGCTGCCCTGTGGCGTAATTCTGAGCAACTGTTTGTGTGCTTTGGGCCTCCTAATAAGGGGTCCTCCGCATCTAAGCAAAGAATGAGCAAGTGGGTGGTTGAGACTATATCGCTTGCTTATGAGTCAGTCGGACAGCCTTCCCCTATGGCGGTTCGTTCTCACTCTACAAGGAGTATGGCGGCCTCTAAGGCTCTTATATCAGGAGTTGCTCTGCAAGAAGTGTGTGATGCGGCAGGGTGGTCCTCACCTCACACATTCGTCAGATTTTACTCTCTGGACTTGGGCTCTACTCTTCAGGGAACCGAGGTTACAGTTGTAACCTAGGCGGTTTCCTCTACTTAGAGCAGGGGTGGGCAAGTTCAGTCCTAGAGAGTCACTGTCCTGCAGAGTTTGGATTTAGATGCACACAGATATCAAGAATCAGCATATGAATCTCAACAATGGTGACATACTTAATGCTGCAATGCATGCTGGGAATAATGAGTTTTATACTGTGGTGGCTTAGTAGGGTTGGAGCTAAACTCTGCCGGACATCAGCCCTTGACTTAGAGGTACAAAAATGTACCCTTGAGGGTACAGCCCCAGTGACAAGCCATTATACCCCTAAAGGTACAATTATGTACTTTATTTTCTGAGAGTGTACAGTGCATCCGGAAAGTATTCACAGCGCTTCACTTGTTCCACATTTTGTTATGTTACAGCCTTATTCCAAAATGGATTAAATTTTTTTTCTCCCTCAGTTCTACATACAATACCCCATAATGACAACGTGCAAGAAGTTTGTCTGAAATCTTTGCAAATTTATTAAAAATAAAAAACAAAACAATCCCATTGTTATATAGACGTTTAACTGACAGGATCTGGATAGTAATTTGATAAGTGAACCCCTCTCGGTGCCGGTCAGAGCACAGTTATATATAAGGATGAGGAGACAGGTAAGCAGGTTTTAGGTGATGTATTGTATTTATAAAGGATAAGCTGCAGACGTATCAATTACAGGCAGTAGAGGCATTAGTCTGAAACAAAAAATACAATAAAGAATAATGAATTACTTCTTAGCTTGGCATATATATAATAACACACCTCCATTAAATATCCAAAGAAGGAAATGAAGGCATTACATTGTACATTAAGCTGTATACAATCATCTAACATGATACACACTCCATGTATGGATATCACGGCACATCCGGGTGTAATCCCTCGTCTGATATAAAAGGCTCAAAATATCCCAAATCATATCACAAAGGTATTGTAGAAACAAAGGCATTGATATACATCTTAATAAAGAAGAAATAATCACATATGGAACAGCATTATTAACCTAAACTAATAGAGACATCAGCTGAGGAAATGTTTAGACATGTCAGAGTGACACAGCTATAAATAACTCAATACCGATCATACCAATACCATATCAACACCAAAATATGGCAAAATGGCTTACTTGTAGGTCAATGACTAACATCTTGGTAACTGCTGCAGCAAATAACAAAACTAAAGAGGAATAAATGTCCTTTCAGCAATCGGCTAACATACCATTAAAGTTCAGCAGGCAACGGCAGATTATCGCACGAGACTGCTCAGCCCGAAAATGAAATATGATGTCAAAATAAAAGCCCTCTCTCAAAGGAGCCTTTACAACACCCATGTCCATCAGTATTCCCAGCCTTTGCCATGACATTGAGCTCAGGTGCTCCTGTTTCCACTGATCATCCTTTAGATGTTTCTACAGCTTGACTGAAGTCCACCTGTGGTCAGTTCAGCTGATTGGACATGATTTGGAAAGGCACACAGCTGTCTATATAAGGTCCCACAGTAGAGGTCTTCACGGAGCCCCCGAAACCCGTGGACCCGGGACCCAACCCGGGACCCGTACCCGTAAAAAGTAAGTGCTGTCTACGTGTGACGCACTGTTGAAGTTTGATTTTAACTTATATTTAAATAATATATTTCAAATCAGCAACAAAGAGCTTCCGCTGTGATTGACTTTAATAATAATATGAATGAACCGTCTTATTTCTTAAAGTTTTGGTGGTCAGACTCGGCTCACAGAGATTATAGCAAATAAATAATGCGGACGTCAGCGGCCACCGAACGAGCAATCGTTATTATAGTTCAAAAAGTCAAACAGTCAAAGTTATTATGCAAGTTAACTTGGCGAAATGTAAATCTGCAAAGACGCATTTGTCATCCGTCACCGTGACATAAAGTGGACTTTTAAAGCAGAAATGATGAGTGAATTAAGCATGCTTGGAATAACAAGAGAGGAATAACATGGATTTAACTTTTTGACAAGGATGTAATGCATCACAAGTAACGTTACAAGGAAGGGACACGACGGCTAGGTAAGACAAAAAGTTATATTTTTCATAACTTGTTTATTGACTTGTTAATATCAGTTATTGTGGAATATGTGACAATCGGGTCCAGTCGGGTCTGTGTCTTCGCACCGGGTTCGGTTCCAGCTTTTAAATAATAGACGGGTCCAGGTCAGTTCCGGGTACTATGTTTTTGGGATTTCTCGGATCTGCACGGGTCCGGGTCCAGCTTTTGAAATAATAGACGGGTCCGGGTTGGTTCCGTTAAGCACATTACGGGTCTCTTCGGGTTCGGGTATGAATTTTTGGACCCGTGAAGACCTCTATCCCACAGTTAACAGTGCATGTCAGAGCACAAACCAGGCCATGAAGGCCAAGGAATCGTCTGTAGACTCCGAGACAGGATTGTTTTGAGGCGCAGATCTGGGGAAGGGTACAGAAACATTTCTGCAGCTTTGAAGGTCCCAAATGAGCACAGTGGCCTCCATCATCCATAAATGGAAGAAGTTTGGAACCACCAGGACTCTGTCTAGAGTTGCCGCCCGGCCAAACTGAGTGATCAGGGGAGGTCAAGAAACCGATGGTCAATCTGACAGAGCTCCAGCGTTTCTCTGTGGAGAGAGGAGAACCTTCCAGAAGAATAACCATCTCTGCAGCTCTCCACCAATCAGGCCTGTGTGGGGGAGTGGCCAGACGGAAGCCCCTCCTCAGGAAAAGGCACATGACAGCCTGCCTGGAGTTTGCCAAAAGGCTGAAGGACCTGAAGGACTCTCAGACTATGAGAAACAAAATGATGATGAAACAAAGATTGCATTTTTTGGTGTTTCAGCAGCAGGAACTGGGAGACTAGTCAGGATCGAGGGAAAGATGAATGCAGCAAATGTACAGAGACATCCTTAATGAAAACATGCTCTAGAGCGCTCTGGACCTCAGACTGGGGTAAAGTTTCATCTTCCAACAGGACAACGATCCTAAGCACACAGCCAAGATAACAAAGGAGTGGTTACGGGACAACTCTGTGAATGTCCCTAATAGGGGTGTAAAGATTCAATATGCATCTCAATACTGAACTCACGATACGATATGTATCCCGATATTTTAAGACAAAATATTTTTTTTTTATTTTGTACTTTTTTATTATTATTAAAATATTATTATTATTATTATTATTAGTGTATTATTATCAGGACCCACAAATATTCCCCCTATGCATTATTATACATTATATTCAACATTATATATGTTCGTTTAATGTAATAATGTCACAGAAACTCCGTAAACTTTCTTTTTTTCCCCTCACACATTACTTACGCTTTCAATGCAGACTCTCCTGCTATTAATGCACTAAACATATAAGAATAAACCATCTAAAATGCTTTGAATAATCATGCTACTAAAACTAAATGTGATCTGGTGATTTAAATGATGTTTGCGCTTTCACTAAGGAGTTCCGCTTTAAATGATGTTTGCGCTTTGACTTTTAGGAGTGCCGCTTTAAATAATGTTTGCGCTCTCACTTTGAAGAGTGCCGTTCCATCAGCGTGTGCACTTCAGATGATCAATGTAATCAATCACAGTTCTAATCGCAAGGAAGCGTGTCAAAAGGACCACTCATACTGTAAATGTTTAGCTCATCCAAGAATTTTAATTCTGCATTTACTCCCTCTCATGTTGTTTTCGCACGTCATGCAATCGTTTGAACGTCCGTGTTTACTACAGTATGCGCGGCGTCATGTTAAATCTGTTCATCATATAAAGCCATCGTGTCTCTTCAGAAGACTTGTATTTGGATTAGACATTCGATTAGTTATTTTTACAATGCTTTTATGACATTTTTTGGATCTTTTAAGTTTGAGAGGAATGGACTTTAAAAATGGAGGGACAGAAATCCCTCAGGTTTCATAAAGAATATCTTCATTTGTGTTTGGAAGTTATGAAAAACAACATGATGGTGAGTACATGATGACAGAGTTTACATTTGTGGTACATTTGTTAATTTGTGTTTGGGTGAATTATACGTTATAAATAGGCCGACTACAGCAAGTTGAGTCTTGGATAAAACAACTATATCAAATCATATCGTTTCCATCAACGATACATATCATCAAATTTTTTTATCGCGATATATCGTTTAACGATATCATTACACCCCTAGTCCCTCAGTAGCCCGGCCAGAGCCCAGACCTGATGGAGCTTGAGAGGTCCTGCAAAGAAGAATGGGAGAAACTGCCCAACAATAGGTGTGCTTGTAGCATCAAACTCTAAAAGACTGAGGCTGTGATTGGTGCCAAAGGTGCTTCAACAGAGTATTGAGAAAAGACTGAGAATACTTATGTACATGTGAATTTTGTTTTTTATTTTGAATGAATTTGCAAAGATTTCAAACAAACTTCTTTCCCGTTGTCATTATGGGGTATTGTTACGACTGTAGCGACTATGAGTCAGATAAAATAATAACTCAACGGGGAACTGAATTAAAATGAAAAAAAGACTCGATTGACACTATAATTTATAAATTATTCAGAATTAATGTTTACACCTTAACTTATTCGTCCGCCGATATGTAAGAACTTAAAGGGGCTCTGTTAAAGGGAAACATGTATATTTAGCTCAAATGAATGAATTAATGAATTCATAGGGAATTTTGAGAGTCTATTTTACAGCCGAGCAAATGACTCTTCTAGCGTTCATTTGAACGGGCCGTAAATATCAACTCTGCAGCGGATATTAATATCTGAACAATAGTGAAACACTATTTAACAGCCAGGTAACTTAGATCGGCAGTTCAAGACATTAAATTGATAAGCACATAACACAAGAACAGTTATCTTTGAATACAAACGGAACTTTATTGATTACTCTAACACATCAAACTAATATCTAACATAAACACACGCACTCGCACATTCACACGTTGCAGAAAGGAAGAAGGTGAGGAAAAGAATAAGTTCTAAGAGAGAGAAATTGTGAAATCCTTAGCAATCTAGGCATTTATGACACATGACCTGAAGAAACCATTGATCAGTAATTTAACCTCCTATCGTTTCTTAGGCAGGGTTATTACATTTGATCTAATGCACCAGTTCAGCTTGGAATCAAAAGGCATTACTTGCGTTGTGTGTCGTCTGACAAGGGGGATTCCCTTCTCCTGGCTGGACAGGGGTTTTCCCGGATCTTTGATTCGCTGAAGGTCTGGTCGACGTCTGGGGAAGCCAACCACGTGGCGTGTTGGCGGCTGGATGGAAGTCTTGTGGGCGTTGTTTGAAGTTGGAGCGCGCTGTTAGAAACTCGTTGAGAAGCTTTTGCGGCGAAACTTAACAGAACCCGAGACTTAACGGAAATAAAATAAACTTTAAGTAAAAGAAAGGAAAGTGAGAGAAAGACAGATGGCCTGAATGAAATCGTTGTTAACCCATTTTCTCCGATGTTGGTCTGTCACGATCGTCAGATCGTGTCCTGGGAGCTCTCCGTTCAGAACTCACTCTGGTCAAACTGCTAGGACTTAGCTCATTTCTGAACTGCGAACAGGCCGCGAACCAGCTCGAACCGAACTGGAACCGAACGTGAAAACTGAACTCTGCACTGCTTCTGTGAACTGGTCTGAACTGTACAGAACTGTTCTGAGATTAAACCCTGGATGGGTTCTGGCCAATTAGGCTTCAGGGGTGACTGTGTCTCCACCCCTCCCACAAAATTGGGTTATCTTTAGAATTTAGTTTCCTGCTCTTAAGCAGAGAGTAAATTTAGACCTAATTTCTTACTATAAGGACATGATCAATTCTATAAAGATTTCATTCAGCTCATCTGTTGGATTATACCCATACGAACATGCCGGTATCAAACACCGTGCCTTTTCATCCACTCATTCAATAGTTACATAATTGCATGAATTGGGAGTAATGTACATGCATAATAGTCATGTGTATCAGTTGTAAACACACTAACAAGCTATATCGAAGGCTATTTGAATGAAAGTCCAATAATCAGTTATTTGATGCACTCCATAAGCTAACAGTTTCTGTGAGCTTGCTTGGAGTTTTAGCTGTCACGTGGAGTTCTTTTACCGCTCATTGAAAAGACAGAGATCTGGTTTGTTTCTTTGTCTTGTGTTAACACAAAAGGTCCTCTGTCCTCTTTGTGTAAGTCTGGTCATGAGTTCGTAGGAAATTGAGTAATTATTAAGTAAACTAGTAGCTCCGGGCAGAATCGAGCATCCATCTCTCTCGTGATCAATGGTCCATTTCCTGGGGTCTCTGAATTGGGCTTTTGTGAAAAGGATGTTAATTTGATCGAATCATTTGGAAGATTAACTCATCTATATGTCTGCGTCCATAATTGCTACATTCGTTACACGACCCTTGAGGTCTGTGGGTGTTGTGTTTGTTGTTGTGGGTGTGTTTTGTCTCTCTTGTGTAGGTGTGTGTACCCGTTTGCTGAGTCTGACGTGGAGTGAATCCCGCAGCTGAAGCTGATCAGCGGCAATTAGTGGGATGTATTTAGCGGAGCCAGTGAAGTGTGCTGGGTCTCTCACTTTTTCTCTTGGCGACTCGTGACCGACTGTGTGGATTACTGTGTGAATTACTGTGTGAATTAAGACTACTGTGTGAGTTGCTGTGTGGACTGTAGCGAGATTAGCTGGGTGCTGCTGATCATAATGTTTCCTCACGCCGTCTGTGGGAAGGCAGCCGTCGGACCAGTGTTCCCGATCCGCTAGAAGTGGGTGTGGTGAGCAGCGGGTATCCCTCGCGGGTATTTCATCTGCGCGGTGGGAGCCGTGCGCACTGTTGTGGTGCTGCTTATGTTTTCTGTTTAGCCTTATGATAATTTTTAATAAATACATAAACTTGAGACATGTTTCGAGTCATCCTTGGTTTTTCCATCCTGGGTATGTCTATTTGTTAGTCCCACTCCCCGTAGAAAAGCGGGTGGACGTAACAAAGAGTATTGCGAAAAGACTGAGAATACTTATGTACATATGAATTTTTTGTTTTTTATTTTGAATGAATTTGCAAAGATTTCAAACAAACTTCTTTCCCGTTGTCATTACGGGGTATTGTTTGTAGAATTGAAAAAGTGAAGCGATGTGAATACTTTCCGGATGCACTGTACTTTTACACTTCATTTCAGCATTCCAGATCTATACAAAGCATACTGGGAACTAAAAATCCACTGCCAAGTTAAGTTAATTCAAACAAATGGTATTAAGTAAACAGTTTTACATGTTTGGATTTTACACAATAAAATTAATACAAAATATTCAGTAATTGTGTGGTTTTAACTCTATATTCGCAACGCAAGCAATTCTTAGTAAATTTAACAAACAGCAAAAATTATTTCTAATTCTGATGTATTTTTTCAGATTCTCATCAGTTCAATCTGGATCTTCACACAGTGAATGAAAGCCTCCGTCTGTCTCAGAAGAGCAGAGAGATTACTTACACTGACACAAATCAGTCGTATCCTGATCATCCAGACAGATTTGATGACCGTTCTCAGGTTTTGTGTAGCGAGAGTGTGTGTGAACGCTGTTACTGGGAGATTGAGTGGAGTGGACGTGGTGTGTTAATATCAGTGTCATATAAGAGCATCAGCAGGAAGGGACGGGGCAAAGAGTGTCGTTTTGGATCTAATGATCAGTCCTGGGGTTTTTTCTGCTCTTCCTCCAGTTATGCACTCCTACACAATGACATAGAGACTGTTCTCCCTGTAAAGCCCAACACCAGCAATAGAATAGGAGTATATGTGGATCACAGTGCAGGAACTCTGTCCTTCTACAGCGTCTCTGGAGACACAATGAGCCTCATCCACACAGTCCAGACCACATTCACTCAGCCGCTCTATCCTGGGTTTATTGTTGGCCCTGGATCATCAGTGAAACTGTGTTGATGAATCAGAATAGACTTTAGAGAGATTCTACCCATAATGCTTTGTGCTGCATGATAAATCAGTGATTGTCACATGCTTCACGCAGAAAGACGATGAACATATACACTATATTGCCAAAAGTTTTAATAATAAATAAATAATAATACGTTTTATTTATATAGCGCCTTTCCCAGGCTCAAGGTTGTTGTGCGAGAAATATACATACATATACATAGCATCAATGTAGAAAAAACACTAAGCAGAGGAGGGTTGGAAATACTTTATGAAAAGATATGTTTTTAGTTGAGATTTGAATGAGGATATAGTAGCAGTGTCGCTGTGACGTTGCAGTAAATTAGGACAGAGTCGGATTCAAATGCAAGTAAAAGTATTTATTTGGACACTGGTAAGAGAGATCGTGATGCAGCAGGGAAAGTCCAGGATGGTGAGACGCTTGGCAGCACAGGGACGCTGAGGACAGTCCAGACCTCCAATGGTGAACGATGAAGGTGATGAGAGGTGACGGAATCCAATGCACACACACACCAGGAAACACAGAAGGTGACAGGGGATGAACAGGAGGGCAGGCAGGAACACACGGGGAAACATCCAACAACGCTCTGACAAATGACATGACAAACAGAGAGACATTAAATAGGGTGCACTGATCAGATGCAGGTGGAGCGCTGATCACAGCCGCAGGTGATCTCGATCAGCAGCAGCGCCCAATCACACACAAACACACACATACGTAAAGCGTACAAGAGAGAGATAGTGAATTCATGAACCGTGACAGTCGCGCAGAGATAGAGGGAGGGAATTCCAGAGTTTCGAGGCCACAGCAACCCAGAGCAAAACGTTTTGGGACACTTGCCTTCACATGCACATGAACTTTAATGCCATCCCATTCTTAATCCGTAGGGTTTAATTATGGAGTCGGCCCACCCTTTGCAGCTCTAACAGCTTCAGCTCTTCTGGGAAGGCTTTCCACAAGGTTTAGGAGTGTGTTCATGGGAATTTTGAAGGCTCACAGAAGCTTGGAGGTCTGGAGCTATTGACTTTTGCAGAAAGTTGGCGACTTCTGCACACTGCTGCTGCTACTGCTGACCCCGCTCTGTGATTTTACGTGGGCTACCTTTGAGTTGCTGTAGTTCCCAATTGCTTCCACTTTGTTATAATCCCTCTAACAGTTGAGTGTGGAATATTTAGTAGTGAGGAAAGTTCCCAAATGTACTCCTGGGAGCGCCTTATTCTTTCACAAATGTTTGTAGATGCGTCTGCATGCCAAGTGCTTGATTTTATACTCATATGGCAATAGAAGTGATTGAACACCTGAATTTAGTATAGTGTCCCAATGCTTTTGGCAATATAGTGTATATTTACTGAGGTGGGTAGAGTATCCAAAAACTGTACTCAAGTAAAAGTACAAGTACATAATAATCTTAATAGTTACTTGAGTAAGAGTAAAAAAGTGTCCAATGAAAAACGACTCAAGTACATACTTATTATACTTTGGATCATATACATAATGTAATCCTTTACGATAAGTTTTCATAGTAGCTAGTTACTAGTTACATAGTTAATTTATTATGAATTAACCATTTGCAATACATTTGTTACTGTATTTGTTAATAAAAATTCAGCTGTTGATTGTTGAACTAATGTTAACAAATACAACTGTTGATTCGAATAATGTATTAGTAAATGTTGAAATTAACATTAACAAAGATTAATAAATGCTATAGAAGTGCAGTTCATTATTAGTTCATGTTAATTAAATATATGTAGTTTATATACAGTATATAAAACAACAATACAATAGCATGTTTTTAATTTAGATAGATATTTAATTTAAATAATAATTATTATCATAATTAGATATCTTTGCAACAAATACAGAAGAGAAGAGCATTTCTGGCATCTTTAGCCTAAATATCTGTGTTCTTTGCTTTGTATAATAATAACAACAACAACGTATAGCTACATTTAAAAGAAAGAGAGAGAGAGAACTCTTCACATGTGCTCACAACCGCTGCTGAACATCTGAACACTAACAATTATCAAATTCAAACTGATTCGCAAACCAATTTAGACGGTTTTATTAATGTGTTTAATCAAGTCTTTGAACAGAATCGGAAAAACATCTCTTAAAAGTTCAAATTTTCCAAAAAAGATACTCAAGTAAATGTAACCAAGTAAATGTATTTCATTACTACCCCATATGCATATGCTTGAATGATTTTAAAGTGCGTTGGGTGTACAGTAGTACGTCAAAGTCGGGGGAATTGAGACACGGACTGAAGAGAATGAATCAGTAGCTGTGTGTGTTACTTCAACCATACATTTGTGTTGTGCTTTATTTTCTTTCATTTTATATTATAATCAATAATTTATAATGTAGTTGTCATTTGATTTACACACTTTCACATTTAATCATTTATTCAGTTTATTATTTCTTGTCATTTTATGTTTTTTATATTTTATGTTACTTATTATTTCCTTGTTACTGTATTTTAATCTTCTGATTGTGGGTTTTCACAGAATGTGGCATGTTTGCCTTTATGAATAAGAGATAGTTTCAGGGTTTTATGGGATGTTGTTGTGAATCAGTCTGGACTAAACACACTTGTTGTATTTGTGCTGGTCAGACAGTGATGATGGGGAGTCGACTACAAAAGAGTGGATTCCTGGACTCTGAATAGCCGTAGAGTCGGGCTCTGACTCTCTGTTTACCTATTTGTAACCTATTGCGCCTGAGGCTCTTTCCCTAATTGCACATGCCGTCAACGCGTGCGGTGGTTGATCAGGAAGATCGCGGGCATATTTTAAAAGAGAAACGGAAGCTCGACATCTTTAGAGGGTGAGAGAGAAAAATGGTGTTTTCACAGCTTTGATTGTGAATTCTGTGAAGCTCGAACAAGCCATTGATTATGTTATTTTTCCTCCCTCATTGTTCTTTTAGTGGTGTGTTGACCAATTATGTAATCCAACAACAAGTTGCCTTTGTCGTGAACGCCGTTGGGGCTGGTGCCATTTATTTTTGATATACTTTTCTCCTGTTTTTGATTAGTTAAGGAGTTAGGGAAGTTCTTGTATTTTCTTTTGCTTGATTTTGTCCCTGAAAGGATGTTTAGTTTCTGGGTTAAGGTAGTTTACTTTTTGTTTATTATTATTTTGGCCTGGCCTAGCCCTGAAGTTACTTCTGCATTGTTCTTATTCATTGATTGTATTTTCTTAACCTCACAATAAAAGCAAGAACTTTTGAAAGTAACCTGTTTGATTATTTTCATTTATGTTTCATCCCTGAACCCTAGACCTGGGGTCACAACACTAACCATAAATAATTAAAACTCATGTCAAGAATAAACACATCAATGAGTGTACTTTTGTATGTATTGTATTGATTTTTAATATCTTTAACTAGACTGTCCTAGCAGTTTTTTAAGACTGATTACGTGTGTTTAGAGCAGTGGTTTTCAACCCAACCCGCGACCCTTTTTTCCCCCTTTTTTTTTCCGTGACCCATATACTATAGGCCTACAGCCATTTACATTCAAACAAGTCAAGCCAAGCATAAGATTACTTGTATACAATTGGTCATTTGACTCCATTCTCCATTAAAACACTAGATGGCACAAAAATTCAGCTCAGCACTTTTCCACGCAAAGTTGATTCTGCACTAATTTGATAGCTAGACCTATATATATATATATATATATATATATATATATATATATATATATATATATATATATATATATATATATATATATACACACTCACCTAAAGGATTATTAGGAACAAGGAACACCATGTCCAACAGCCCTGAAAGCGCAGCACTTCCGCAAACGCCAGAAGTGCTCTCGCGCTCTTCTTCTTCTTCTTGTTTTAAGGCGGGTCGCAAACAAATACGTGCATTACCGCCACCTATGTCAGAAATGCTCTCGCGCTCGTATACGTCACTCATTGTTTACTGTATACGAGCGCGAGAGCATTTCTGACATAAGTGGCGGTAATGCACGTATTTGTTCTGCGCTTTCAGGGCTGTTGGACATGGTGTTGTATTTGAGGTAAAAAATTATATAAATACTGTTCGGTTTATCGCACAAACCGATCGTTTCGTGTCTTAAGACATTAATGTGTCGTCACGAGCCGCATGGATTAATTTGAAGTTGTCTGTGCATGTTTTTTTTACCCTAATAGATTTAGTCACCATTGACATGCATTCTATGAGTGACACACAGCAACGGTTGAAGTTAAAAATCTCCATTAGTGTTCTACTGAAGAAACAAAGACACCTACACCTTGGATGGCCTGGGGGTAAGCAGATAAATGTCAAATTTTCATTTTTGGGTGAACTGTCCCTTTAATAGAGATGCACCGAATCCAGATTTTTGGGGTTCGGCCGAATACCAAATCCACTGGTTAAGATTCTGCCAAATCCGAAACCGAATACCAAATCCTACTCTCATACTCAGTTCATTATCACAGTAAGTAAACAACGTCCACAGCAGTGTAGGGATGATCATATTGCAAAATATGTTATGCGGTATTAAAATAAAGCAGTAGTACAAGCTCCTGACTGGTGGAAAGCAAATGAAGGCGTTTCCTGAGGCTGGCTACTCTAGCGAGGCGTTATCTCTGTGTTCCTGGGACACCAGTGCCATCTGAAGCCTTGTTTGCCAACATTATGCCAGGATGACTGTCCTTCCTACCTGAAGTTGCTGCATTTTGGCTGCTGTCTGTAGATTCCCTCATGCACAACTCGTATTCTTTCGGATGTTTCATGCGCAATTGTTTTAACAGCGGCTGTTGTTTAGGGTTCTTGTCACCACGAGACAAATCGGCATTGCAAATTGAACATGTAGCTCAACTTGAATCACCTTCTTTTGATTTAAAGAACTTCCAAACAACACGTTTTCTGTTCACAAGTTCCATTTTCACTTTCTCACAGCCAAATGCAGTCGAACGGTCCAGCTATTAAACACCTTCCCATAATCAACGGCAGCGTCATTACGTTCAACCAGCGGAGCGCGTAGTGCAAGCCTAGGGTTCGGTTCGGTGAAAAAAAAATTCTAAGGTTCGGCCGAAACCGAACCCCGTCAAAAAGCCCAATATTCGGCCGAATCCGAAACCCGAATCCTGGATTCGGTGCATCCCTAGTCATTAATAAGTAACTGTACAGGAAGCAGTGGTGGTTCTAAACCACGGTAACTAGGGGGGCCAGGCAGGGGCCACTTGTGCTTTTGTTGCGGATCATCAGAATCAGTTTAGTTCGAATAATTGGTAATGTGAAAGTTGTCATGCGGACCCGTGTGAGCTGAGCTCAGGGGAACTGAATATCGAGACTGCCTGAAGGAGGAGGTCTGAGTTCGGTTGTGCAAATTGCGCTCGAGCAGTGCCGCGATTCATTTGAATTTGAAAGGACTCGGGTGCGCAAGAAAAGTAACCTGCGCATGAATTTTATCAGATGGCGATATATTTAGTTTAATAAAACACATGTAAGGGATGATAGTGTTGATGATTTACCTTGGATACAAGCGAGAGGGAGCCAGCGGTGTATTCGCGGTGTAGAACGCGCTCTGACGTAGACCACGTGCTTAGGTGCTTTTATTTTATTTTTGGGGGGAACTAACCCTTTAACTTATTTTCCGGATTATTGAAAGTCTTTTTTATTTAGCCATGTACCTTATCACTCTGCAGTCTCTACACGTGAAGTAAAATAATTTCAAGTTCATTTATTTATTTGAAAAGTAATGTATCTGTAATATGATCATGCATGCTCAATTTATAAAAGTAAAACTAAACCATTTATTTTACATGTTTTGTAGCCTACCTGCTCTCTGTTAGCGGACTCTTCGCAAAGTTAGCATAGATATAAAAACAAACATCTAATACTCTATAAGCAACACTGGACAATTGGATACAATTATATTATTTCTCGCTATATGTGAACAAGACTGAAATTATATTATTTTCTGTATCTATGCTCGGGTATGCTTATCTCTGTCATAGTCGCACATGAACGGTTCTTTCACTGCGTTGGTCATAATTTATCTTTGGCTGCATCTTCCTAATCCGGAATATGATCAAAGATTACATATGTGGACCTGTTCTGAGAAATTAGCCATTGAAAAAATATATTTTAACTACCAGTAGCCTATGTTTAAATGAACGAAATGACTGAATGGAATTCAAAGTCGTCAAGTCAGTAAAATGAATCTACAGTATCACTGCTACATATGGGTGAAGTGTTACACACAACACAACGAGTATAAAGAGAGCTTATTTTATCTATAATCAAGTGTATAGCGACCATTATAGCCCACGTTTTACAACTATTTGAGCGAATGCAGACTGAGTGACGAATCATTCATAAACAGATTACTTGAGCGCCACAGCGCGCAGCCTCTTCATTGCTTCTCTGCATTGGTTATAGGTTATGACACAATAAATTACTCTTTTCAATACATATCGCCACAGCAAAAACTGCACATTGCAACCAGTTTCAGAAAATTGTTTGGTGCGATATGATTCTAAATTTAGGGGGGCCAGAGGGGGGGCCAAGCTTGTTGACACAGGGGCACTGGCCCCCCCTGGCCCCCCTAGAACCGCCACTGGCAGGAAGTAATGCAGGACTAATGAGTAGTACCACATTAACACTTCAGCTATTGCTATTGACTAATATAGAAAAAGCTTAATTAATCAGGAAATAATATCAAATTTAGGACTATAAGATAGTTTCTTATTAGGTAATCAATAATTACTGAATGAGATTAGCCTCATTAATAACTAATAGGTAAATGACAAATTATTACAAAAAACAGTCACTAGAAGTTCCTGCAGAGTGACTAGGTAACAATTGAATAATTTGTGATGTATTTTATGACCACGCTGAGAGTTTAAAAAAAAAGACTGTTGGTCACATCTCGGGAGATATCATTAGGAAGCATGGCGTTAGTTTTCATTGTTATGCTGACGATACTCAGCTCTATATTTCTTCACGCCCTGAAGAAACTTACCAATTCACAAGATTAACGGAATGCATAGCTGATATAAAACATTGGATGACCGGTAATTTCCTGCAACTCAATTCAGAAAAAACTGAATTTTTAATTATTGGACAAAAAAGCTCCACAAGTAGTAACCTAGAATACTGTCTAACACTTGATGGTTGTTCTGTCAAGTCCTCGCTGTCAGTGAGGAACCTGGGTGTGCTCTTTGATACCAATTGTCATTTTCACAACAGGTTATCTTTGGTTGATTTCACTCCTGGTACCATGTTTTGTTTAACATTTAGTAATGAAACAATCTGTAGTGCAGTAACAACATGTGTCTCTTTATTTCTACATCTGTTCAGTTTCTTCTGCTTGTACAATTGTGTTACAACACACATCACAATACCACACAGTGACCTCTAGTGGTTATCGCAGGTAACAACATAATCCGATTTCTTTTTTTTTAAATAAAAATCTAACTTTTAAAGTGCATGTAAATGTTAGATAAAGACAGCGTTGTTTGGTTGAGAGATTATATATTTTACACAATGTCAAGAGAAATTGAGTGTTCTCTAGGAAACAATTAGATAAAAATCTAAATGATGAGAAAAGATAATAAAAAGCAGAGAATTGCAGATCTTGGAAGAACTCTAGATGCCATGAAGTTTTCATAAGGTGACAAAAACAGAGTCTTTGAACTGTGTGTGTACTACATCCTGTAAAGATGATGAATGTTGCATTATGTGTGTGGGTGAGCATGAGGACTGCCCTTAAACTCTGGTAGTATTGTCCCAATATGTTCGTTGATGTAGAGTAAGAATGTCATGATATGACTTTCTGAATTAGTTGTGTACGGAGATATCTCAACAGACTTTACAAAGTCGGTCAAGGTGGCCAACCAGTGTGGGCCGTGGGAGTGCATAACCAGGCATAGCTTTCCTCTGAGAGCGAAGATGTGGTGCACTGAACAGAAGGCTAACCCCCCCCACCCAGGTAGGCTGGGTTAATATCTGAACCGTAGGCCTAGGGGATACGGTATTGATAAGTTTCCTGGTCGATGACGCCACCCACCTATGACGTTCCTTCACGCCATTGGACTGATTCCATATGTGCTTCACGACGCCATCACTCAGAGGCGTTCCCACAGCAGTGACGCAGCGCCTCATTCCCTCTTCAGAGAACTAAGGTTACATACATAACTGGGACAAATTTCTTTCAATTAACAAAGAAATACTATCAGCTTTAGCTAATTATAACCGAATAATGAGTAGTATACGAACTTTAAAGAGAATTTGTAAGCACTGGGTCTTTTTAGAAGAACAGTCCAAGTTGCACGATGTACTCGCAAGAAAACGGGACACTCTAAAACGGTTAACGTGAATAACACTTAACAAGGCTCAATGTACTTAGACAGTGGCATTAAAAGAACACACTCAGTAAAGCATATCATGTGCAAATGAGCACACAATATGAACACAACGCATTAATTACAAATTAAAGAGTGATATTAAAATGATGTACGCATCTTATTAATAAAGCATACTATGTATAAGCAGATGCCCAGAATATGAACTCCCATTAAAAACCGTTATAGAGAACGCTTAACGTACATGGCTTATAAGACATTGATATTAAAAGATCAAATTCTGTACACACCTAATTAATAAACCATAGACGTTTTTCTTTCTGTGTATTTAATAAAGTCTGTGCTTATGTAGCGATATAATATAGATTGTTGACACATTTGCTGTAAAAAACATCAACACTTTTGTTCATTCTTGAAGTGAACGTTTCGCCTGTATGGTGATTAGATTCGCTGGTTTACATTGCCGCCTTGAACTTGAGAACGTGACGCACCTGCTGTGAGGCATGTGGCGCTTCAAATTCTCTTTAAAGTTCAAATGCTACTTATTATTCGGTTTTAATTAGCTAAAGCTGATAGTTTTTCTTTGTTAATTGAAAACCTAAAATATAGCTTGACTAAGTGATCCAACTGTCAATATGCAATGAACATGACACTGATCGCATGCCTTTTTTCTCGGAACACAACAACTTTTTCTCACAATTTTACAAGTTTTTTCTCGAATACGACTTTTTTCTCAAAATTAACAAGTTTTTTCTCTAAACACGTTTTTTCTCAAAATTTTACACGTTTTTCGCGAACACATTTTTCTCAAAATGTAACAAATTTTTTCTCTAACACAATTACTTTTTTCTCATAATTTGGTAAATGGTAACTGGACTGCATTTATATAGCGCTTTTTAACAGACCTACGGCCATCCAAAGCGCTTTACATTTGCCTCATATTCACCCATTCACACACCGACGGCGGTGTCAGCCATGCAAGGCGCCATCTAGCTCGTCGGGAGCAGCTGGGGTTTGGTGTCTTGCTCATGGACACCTCGGTGGACACCACCACCAACCTTCCAATTTGTAGACAACCCACATGAACCACTGAGCCACTGCCGCCCCAGTGCCACTGCCGCCCAATTTAACAATTTTTTTCTCGAACACTACTTTTTTCTCAGAATTCGTTGTTTCTTGAACACGACTTTTCTCAAAATGCAACACGTTTTTTCTCGAACATGACTTTTTTCTCAAAACACAACACGTTTTTTGCAAACACAACTACTTTTTTCTTGAAATTTAAAAAAAAATTCTCACAATATAACACGTTTTTTCTCGAACACTACTTTTTTCTCAAAATTAATGTTTTTTTCTCAAACACAACATTTTTCTCTAAACCTTGAGATCCTTGAGAGCTAAACCTTGACTCACTAGGGCCCAGGTCAGGAAGCAGACAAACTGGCTAAACCAACCGTCTG
Source organism: Gobio occitaniae (assembly GCA_033150135.1). Taxonomy (NCBI): domain Eukaryota; kingdom Metazoa; phylum Chordata; class Actinopteri; order Cypriniformes; family Gobionidae; genus Gobio; species Gobio occitaniae. The sequence continues at coordinate 154,718 of JARQWZ010002525.1, forward strand.
CTAGCTGTCTCACGTTACCGGAGTCAGATAAATCCCAGCACATAGAGACTCTTTCACCTAGATATTATCATATAGAGACGGTGTCTGTTCCCCGAATTAGTAAATACAAAAAAACATCAAAACCATTCAACAGTAAAAATTTAATTGATGTCCAACAAATTAACAAAATATATAATACAGATGAACAATTGATAAAGCTTGGGTTGCTGAATATTAGATCCCTTTTCCCAAAAGCGCTTATTGTTAATGATATTATTACAGATAATAATCTAGATGTTCTCTGTTTGACAGAAACCTATTTAACCTACATTACCTTAAATGAGTCCACCCCCAAGATTATTGTTATAAACATGAGCCGCGTCTGAAAGGTAAAGGGGGAGGGGTTGCTGTAATTTATAATAATATCTTCAGTATTACTCAGAAGTCTAGTTTCAAATAGAATTCCTTCAAAGTTTTGGTGCTTTATGTAACGTTATGTAGTGTACATGATAAAACCTGTTCAACATGTGTTAGCTACTGTATACAGGCCACCTGGGCATAATACAGACTTTATCAAAGAATTTGCTGATTTTCTATCAGAGTTAGTTCTGGCCGTAGATAAAGTACTAATTGTTGGTGATTTTAATGTCCATGTAGACAACGGAAAAGACGCATTGGGATTAGCATTTAAAGACACATTAAACTCTATTGGAGTTAGACAACACGTGTCAGGAGCCACTCATCGCCATAATCATACTTTAGACCTAATATTGTCACATGGAATAAATGTTGATAGAGTTGAAATTCTGCAGCAGAGCAATGACATCTCAGATCATTACTTAGTAACATGTATACTTAATTTAGCTAAGGTTGCAAAGCCGCCCCCTCACTTCAAATATGGCAGGACAATCACTGCGGCCACTAAAGATTGCTTTTTAAATAATCTTCCTCATCAGTATCATCTCCTCAGCATCCCAGATAGCTTAGAAGAATTCGATGTTGCAACAGAAACTATTGACTCTCTCTTTTCCAGTACTTTAGACACAGTTGCTCCTCTGTGCTTAAAGAAGATTAAAGAAAATAGTCCAACGCCGTGGTACAACGAGCACACTCGGGCCCTTAAAACAGCAGCCAGAAAAATGTAGCGCAGCTGGAAGAAAACAAAACTAGAGGTATTTCGTAATTCGTGGAAAGAGCACATGATCACATACAGAAAGGCTGTAAAAACGGCTAGATCTGCTTATTTCTCAACTCTCTTGGAAGAAAACAAACACAACCTAAGGTATTTATTCGATACAGTGGCTAAATTAACCAAAAATAAAGCTTCAACTTCAGATGATTGTAAACTGCACAGCAGTAATGACTTTATAAACTTCTTCACATGTAAGATTGATAATATTAGGAAGAAAATTTTTACCATGCAGCCGTCTAATACAGCATCACATCAGACAGAGCATTGTAGTGTCACTGAGGAAAAATTACACTCATTCACTGCTATAGGAGAAGAAGAATTGGCTTAACTCGTTAAATCATTAAAATCAACAACATGTATGCTTGTATGTCGGACCCTGTACCGACTAGGCTATTAAAAGAGATGCTACCAGAGGTCATAGATCCTCTTCTTAATATCATTAATTCATCTTTGTCATTAGGATATGTACCGAAAACTTTTAAGTTGGCTATTATTAAACCACTTATTAAAAAAAAAAACTTGATCCTACAGAATTAGTCAATTATACGTAGACCAATCTCAAATCTACCCTTTCTGTCAAAAATACTTGAAAAGGCAGTGTCTTCACAATTATGTTCCTTTTTAGAAAGAAATGGAATCTGGGAGGATTTACAGTCAGGATTTAGACCGTATCATAGCACTGAGACTGCTCTCATCTGAGTTACAAATGATTTACTCTTATCATCCGATCGTGGCTGTATCTCTCTATTAGTGTTACTCGATCTTAGCGCTGCATTTGATACAACATTCTTTGGAATAGACTCGAAAATTATGTAGGTATTAGTGGAATTGCTTTATCATGGTTTAAATCATACCTATGCGACCGTTATCAGTTTGTAGCAGTAAATTAAGATATGTCACACCGATTGCAAGTTCAGTATGGAGTACCACAAGGCTCAGTGCTAGGACCGCTACTCTTCACCCTGTACATGCTACCACTGGGAGATATCATTAGGAAGCATGGCGTTAGTTTTCATTGTTATGCTGACGATACTCAGCTCTATATTTCTTCACGCCCTGAAGAAACTTACCAATTCACAAGATTAACGGAATGCATAGCTGATATAAAACATTGGATGACCGGTAATTTCCTGCAACTCAATTCAGAAAAAACAGAATTTTTAATTATTGGACAAAAAAGCTCCACAAGTAGTAACCTAGAATACTGTCTAACACTTGATGGCTGTTCTGTCAAGTCCTCGCTGTCAGTGAGGAACCTGGGTGTGCTCTTTGATACCAATCTTTCGTTTGAAAGCCACGTTTCTAGCATCTGTAAAACTGCTTTCTACCATCTTAAAAATATATCTAAATTACGGCACATGCTCTCAATGCAAAATGTTGAACTGTTAGTTCATGCGTTTGTAGCATGTGGCTGATTTGTAATGACTACGCCACCCCGAAAACGGGGAAATTATCAAAAAGAACACGCAAATAAGCTCCACTTGGAAAGGGCAAGAGGCGTGAGTTTCCGTTTAAACAGATATCTTTATTAAAGTTAAAAAGAGTTTACAAAATTTAAAATCCTCAACACAGCATTTAATTGTTGTAGTCAAATGAAAAAGAAAACAAAATTAATCAATGCAAAGGGGGAGACTGAGGCTTCCTTTATGAGAAGCGGGCTAGTATGGTACACCCAGTGCAAAAAAAGACATCTCACCAATCAAAATCACATCCACAAAGAATCACTGCAAATAATGACCAGAAATAGTGACACAGCAATAAAATGACAACCCGTATTAAAGTGAAGCCTGTGTAACCCAACACCAGCCCGCTCCCAAGGAACACTCAGCTCCTGCAAAACACACAAAGAAAAGAATTACATTAGAAGACAAACAAACCAGAATCAAAATACTGAACAAATATAAACAAAACGTACAATACTCAAATTAGCAAAATGTAAAAGTATTAATTAAAGAAGGCAGCGTATACTGTCACAGCAGCAAAGATAAAACTCAGAACTGATCACGGCTCAAGATTGCAATATCACCGAGATCATTGATACCGCATAGCGGTAATCACTTCAATTAATAGTGACTGTTAACAAAAACAGTCAAAATCACAAAAGGAACTGAGAGTTGGTGACAGTAATACAAAATAACTCAAAACAAATAACAAAAACAAATTAAACCAACCAAAATAACGACCACAACAAAAAGAAACAAATATCCAGCCCACTTAGCCACTGGTCTAGAAGTGTCTGATGACCCAAAGCAGCAGCGCGGCCCAGAGCGCGGATTGGAGAGAGAGAGAGGAGAGAAGGCGCAATGCCTTAACGAGGACCCTAAACGTAAACATTTATTACACTTTCAACTTAAAACATACACGATTTACAAGGGAGAAACAAACTACTCACCTTATAATTAGACGATGGGACACTCACAACCACACACACAGTCATACTGTAGCTCCTTTAGTTGGTGGGTGAACAGCTGGTGCACCGACCTGTCTACTGTGCTGCCCGGACGCGCAGGTGGGCACCCTGTAAACACACCGCGCTAAAACGCATAACTATAGGAAACTCAAACTTCTCACAACACCGAATGTACCACATTAAAACGTACCTGAGGGTAAGCAGTACACCACGCACACTCAAAGCTCTGGCGGACCAATATCACACTAAAGTAAAGATCGCATGATATCACTACACAGCATTCAACTCTAACAACAAAGCTACATTGCTACAAACACATACCTGCGATCCACAACAGTGCGAGGAAAAGGGGCGGGCCTTCGATCAAATGCACTCCAGGGGGCATGAACAACAAACTTATATGCAAAAGCGGAGAGGCACCCAATTGGCCACGTACTTAATGATGGTGACGTTTCAAACACGTCACAAGCATCACTACACGTTCATGACCTCAAGGCTAGATTATTGTAATGCTCTACTGGGTGGTTGCCCTGCTCGCTTAATAAATAAACTCCAGCTGGTCCAAAACGCAGCAGCTCGAGTTCTTACTAGAACCAGGAAGTATGACCATATTAGCCCAGTTCTGTCAACACTGCACTGGCTGCCTATTAAACATCGCATACATTTTAAAATCTTGCTTATTACTTACAAAGCACTAAATGGTTTAGCTCCCCAATACTTGAGCGAGCTCTTAACATATTATACTCCATCACGTCTACTGCGGTCTCTAAACTCTGGCCAGTTGATAATACAGAGAATATCCAAATCAACTGCAGGCGGTCGATCCTTTTCCTATTTAGCACCTAAACTCTGGAACAGTCTTCCTAACATTGTTCGGGAAGCAGACACACTCTGTCAGTTTAAATCTAGACTAAAAACATATCTCTTTTCTGTGGCATACACATAAAACACTTTTTCAATGAAATGATTGTTAGGCTGCATTAACTAGGTCAGCCGGAACCGGGAACGCTTCCCATAACACCTGATGTACTCGTTACATCATCAGAAGAATGGCATCTACGCTAATGATAGTCTCTCTGTTTTACTGCAGTCAGCCGGATCCAGATCAGATGGTGGACCTGTGCTCAGAGAACTAAACATCGAAATAAATCGAATTAATAAACTAAACTAACCATATAAACTAAATTACTGATCTAACTATTGATCTAAAGCCCACACTGTCACTGTATGATAATTGAAATGAACTGATGACATCAACGTTTTCTCCAGAATGGCTATACAGCTGAATAAAATTATGCTGCATTATTTTCCTGTTTAACACTGTAAGGCTGCTTTGAAACAATCTACATTGTTAAAAGCGTTATATAAATAAAGTTGACTTGACTTCTCAAAATAACGTTTTTTCTCAAACACAACTTTTTTCTCTAAATTACACGTTTTTTTCTCAAACACAACTCTCTTCTCAAAATTTTACAATTTTTTCTCAAACACAATTACTTTTTTCTCACAGTTTAACAAGTTTTTTCCTAGAAAACAACTGTTACAGTACACAGGAGGCAGACACAGACGTAACAGGTAATGGTAGTTTATTTGACCACAGTAGAGCAGACTAAGTAACACAGGTGAGTAAACTGGTTGTAGATAGACGTAGAATGGATATGATAGAGTTAGTTACGGTCCTTTGTTTTGCAGATAGATGAACGTTGGAGCTTGGAGATCGCTGGAGAACTGAGGAACTGACTTCCAGCCTTCATGAACAATTATATATCACTTATACATTATTAAATACTAAATCAATAGTAGTTATTAGGATTACTGTGGTTTGGAATTGGTCAAATGTGTCTGGAAAAAAAATATGATCAGAAAATCAACGTGCCTAATAATTCTGCACTCCCTGTATAGTTATCAGCGTAAGCCATCGCATTTCTCAAGTTTTCAAACCTCTACATTAGTAAGAAAACCTGCTTGACATTGGATTAGGAGCCTTTGGAGAGGTTTGCGAAAGTGGAACATAAAGGAAGAAAGACCGACTTTCTCAACTTGCCTGTACATGCGCTGGGCTCGTGCTGGTGAGTGCGCAGTGGATTGCTAACGGGCTACAAGTGCGTAATTACTGCTACGCGTCTGTTTGCAAGTGGAATTTGTAAAAAAGACAAAAAAAATGGACTGAATATCAAAGCGATCATGATGGAGACAGGAACAGAACACGCGGTAAGCCTAACTGAGGAAAAACGAGTGGTTAAACCAACACACAAAGCATTGGAATACAATCTGCAAACGAAAATAAGTTCCAGAAAAGCCATACTAGGACAGCTTTCTGAGAAAAAGAAAGAATTGCATGTTTTAATGGATGATGATGCAAATGTGGAAATTGTAGCAAAGGAAGTGTTGGTCATGTATGAAACGCTGATGAAGAAGTTCAGTAAAGTAAACGCAGACGTTAAAGACCTATTCTGCCAGATGGAATGCGTGGATAATTTGAGAGCAGATCAAAGGGTTTGGTTTGAGCCAAGAAATAACGAGCACAGAGAATTTGTGCAAGAAGTGAATGCATGGAGGCAGAATGCAGTACTGCGCAGAGAAGAGGCTAACAAGGTTAGTGAACAGAAACATCCTGAAGATAGTGTGTCAGTCACTTCCAGTAGGTCCAGAAAATCTAAGTCTGTTTCGGCTGTTTCTGTTACATCGTCAGCTCGTGTTGAACGCTTAAAGGTCGAATTGGAAAGAGCTGCTCTGATAGCCAAGTCAGCTACATTGAGAAAAAGACAGACTTTAGAGGAGCACGAACTGCAGCTCAAGGTTGAAAAAGAACAGTTGGAGCTACAAGCAGGGCTCGCTGCTACAGATGCACGATTAGCCGTGTTAAGAAAATATGAAAGTTCAGATGTGTCAAGTAGAGCCAAAGACAGTATGGTGGAAATAGCAATGTCTGCAACAAGGAAGCGTGATGTCAGCTACAGTAAGAGAAGTGTAGCTAGCAGTGGAACATGGCATAGCCACGCTAGTGAACAAGGCGCAGATGCTATACAAGCTACAGTCACTTCAGATAAGCACACAGATAATCTGGTTACCGTCATGCAACGACAAAACGACATCACTGAAAACTTAATAAAGCAGCAAAGGCTATCTACGTTGCCATCACCGAACATTCCAGTTTTCAAAGGAGATCCATTGGAATATCGTCTCTTTATTAGAGCTTTTGAGCACCGCATAGAAAGCAAAACTGAAAACAACAAAGATCGGCTTTACTATCTAGAACAGCACACAAGTGGACAGCCTAATGACTTAGTTGTTTTCATATGGATTCAGATCAGGGATACCCTGAAGCCAAGCGACTGCTAAAGGAACGCTTTGGAGATAAGTATAAGATATCCATGGCATATCTTGACAAAGCTTTAAACTGGCCTGCCATTAAAGCAGAAGACACCAAGGCACTTGAAGCATATGCTCTTTTTATGACAAACTGCAACAACGCAATGTCAGATCTGGAGTACTTGGAAGAAATGGAAAATGCTGCTAACATGCGCGTGATCATCTCAAAGCTACCATACAGACTGAGAGAGAGATTCAGAAGTGTCGCTATAGACATTCAGAAAAAGCAAGATCGGCGGACAAAGTTCAAAGATGTTGTGTCATTTGTCAACTCGCAAGCTGAAATAGCAGCACATCCTGTGTTTGCTGAAATCTCAGGACAAACAAAGCGCCAGAGTGAAAGGTCAATTGGAAGAAAAAACATCACAACACTAGCAACTGAAGTAAAAGAACAGAAAGCTAAGAAAGAAGAAGCTGGGTTTGGAAACAAAAAAGCTCAAGAGAAGGGAACAAACATGGACAAAGCCTTCATGAAACCTTGTATCTGTTGTCAAGGAGATCATACAATGGATCAGTGCAAGAAACTCCAAAAAAAGATGCACAAAGAAAAGCTTGAATTCCTTAAGAGCAAAGGACTTTGTTTCAGTTGTCTTATAGGAGGACACATGAGCAATGCCTGTGAACAGAAGAAGAGCTGTCAGATATGTTCAGCGACACACCCTACGCTCTTACACATAAAGCAGAAATGTAAAGATGTACCAAAGGAAGAAGATTCACAGGAGGAGCTAAAGGAGGAGTTTCCAAAGGAAGAGCAAACCGTTGTCAGTGGATTCGTGGATGCAGGAGAAGCATGCTCTCAGACTGGGGTCGGGGGTACAGGTATCGTCCTCGCCATTGTTCCTGTGAGAGTAAAAGCAAAAAAAGGCAATAAAGTGATGACTTGTTATGCGTTTATGGATCCAGGAAGTAACGCCTCCTTCTGTACTAACAAGCTGGCGAACGATCTTCACCTGCAAGGAAAAAATGTGAACATCTTACTTACTACTATGGGAGACCAAAGGACAGTTTCATGCAAAGCTGTATCAGATCTGGAGGTGAGTAACCTAGAAGATGACGACTTTATCGAGCTTACAGGTGTTTTCGCACAAAAAGTTATTCCCGCGAGTACAGAAAACATTCCAACCCAAGAAGACGTGGATAGGTGGCCACATCTACGAGGTGTGCGAATTCCATCGATCAACGCGGATATCGGTCTTCTGATTGGGACTGATGTGGCAAAAGCTTTGGAGCCAAAAGAGGTAATCCGCAGTGTCAATGATGAGCTGTATGCAGTACGTACAGCTTTGGGATGGACAGTAAACGGACCGCTGCGTGAGAACAACAGAAGCTGGACAAAGAATGGATACCCGCAGATCCAGATGAATCGAATCTCAGTGGCTCGTCTCGAGGATTTGTGGACTCAGCAATTCAAGTACGATTTTCCTGAGAATGCTCATGGAGAGAAGTTAGAAATGTCTAAGGAAGACCAATTGTTTATGGACAGAGTTTCCAAATCGACAAACCTGGTCAACGGCCACTATTCTGTTGGTCTGCCACTAAGGAACAAAGATGTAAAAATGCCCAACAATAGAGCAATGACAGAGCAACGAGCGCTCAACATGAAAAAGAAGCTTCAGAGAAATCAGACATTCAAAGAGGACTATGTCAGCTTCATGAATAATGTGATAGAGAAGGGCTACGCTGTAAAGGTGCCAGATGAAGAACTAAAACGGAGTGATGGAAAGGTGTGGTTTATTCCGCATCACGGTGTCTACCACCCTAAGAAGCATAAAATACGGGTGGTATTCGACTGTGGCGCTTTGTATCAAGGAACCACACTCAACGAGCAATTATTGCAAGGGCCTGACATGACAAGCAGTCTGGTTGGTGTCTTGAATAGATTTCATCAAGAACAAGTAGCAATCATGGCGGATGTGGAATCGATGTTCCACCAAGTCAAAGTCCCACCAGAAGATACTGACCTCCTTAGGTTTCTGTGGTGGCCGGACGGCGACACCTCAAATGAGCTGCAAGAGTACAGAATGGAAGTACACTTGTTTGGAGCCACCTCATCACCAAGCTGCGCAAGTTATTCATTGAGAAGGTGTGCAGAAGACAACAAAAACATGTTTGATGCAACAGTAGTGGATACAGTCTTGAATAATTTCTATGTGGATGATTGTTTGAGATCAGTTGCCACGGATCAAGAAGCCATTAAACTACTTCAAGACTTGAAAGCTATCTGTCAAACAGGAGGTTTTAGACTGACAAAATGGACGACAAACAATCGAAATGTGTTGTTAAATATTCCACCTGAGGACAGGGCAACAGAAGTCAAAGATCTCGATCTTGATCAGGATTCATTCGCCATCAAGAGAGCTTTGGGAGTACAGTGGTGTATCCGCTCGGATCAGTTCAAGTTCAGCGTGCACATAGAGCAGAAGCCTCTTACCAGGAGAGGTATCCTGTCTACGATGAGTTCAGTTTATGACCCACTGGGTATGTTGTCACCAGTCATACTGCCTGCAAGAAACATCCTGCAAGAATTGTGTAGACTAAAAACAGGCTGGGATGATACTGTGCCAGAGCATTTCGCACAACAATGGACAGAATGGACTGAAGAACTGCAACAGCTCACTGACTTTGGAGTGAATCGGTGCTTTAAGCCACCTGAGTTTGGGAAAACGGTGTAAGCTCAGTTGCATCACTTTTGTGACGCGTGCGAAACAGGCTATGGTACTGTTACTTACTTAGTGCAGAAGAACATTAACAACCAAATATTCTGCTCATTTGTCTTGGGAAAAGCAAGGGTCGCACCTCTCAAACCACCAACCATCCCACGGATGGAGCTGACGGCTGCTGCCTTAGCAGTGAAAGTGGATGTTATGCTGAAGAAAGAACTACAATTGCCATAGTCAGATTCCAGATTTTGGACAGACAGTACTGCAGTACTCTGGTACTTAGCAAATGAGAACATCAGATTTAAGACATTTGTGGCAAACAGGATTGCCATAATCTTACAAGCATCAAAAGTGCAACAATGGAGCTACGTCAACACTCAGTTGAATCCTGCTGATTGTGCCTCCAGGGGAAAAAGGGTGAGTGTCTTCATGAAGAACAAAGTTTGGATGTCAGGGCCTGTCTTCATCAGTAAACCTGAAAATGAATGGCCAGACAAGCACGATCACCTGGAAGAGCTCACGGCTGAAGATCCTGAGGTCAAGAAAAGCATACTTGTCAATGCTACAACGGTAAAAGAAAGCACTGATGCAATGCAACAACTAATTGAATACTATTCTTCATGGATACATCTTAAGAAGGCTGTGGCGTGGTTCACACGACTCAAAGAAACCCTGGTAAACCTGTCAAGGAAGAGAAAGGAGATGAAGGGGTTGTATAGTGACCAACAACGGGTGAACAGGGGGATGTTAAGCTACAAAAAGAGTCTCAAACAGACTTACCTGACCGTGGACAATCTGCGACAAGCTGAGATGGATATCATCAGCCATTGTCAGCAAAGTATGTTCAAGGAGGAGATATCTGCTCTTCAGAGAAAGGACTCCATCAGGAAAGTAGTCGAATCTTCAGACTGAATCCACGACTTGAAGAGGGAATCCTTCGTGTTGGAGGTAGGCTCAGTCGAGCATCCATGCCAGCTGAAGCCAAGCATCCTATGATCCTGCCTAAGAACCATCATGTGGCTGATTTGATTCTCCAGGATTCACATGAGCGGCTGGGACACAGTGGACGTAATCATGTTTTGTCTCATGTACGTCAAAAGTACTGGATTGTCGATGCTTCCTCATCAATCAGAAGAATGCTGTCACGGTGTACTATATGTCGAAGACAACATGGTGCAGCAGGCACACAAGTGATGGCGGACTTGCCAAGAAACAGAGTTGTACCAGACGAACCACCATTCACCAGAACTGGAGTGGATCTATTTGGGCCATTCTACGTTAAACGTGGAAGATCATCTGTAAAAACATATGGGGTGATATTTACCTGTCTTGCATGTCGTGAAGTCCACTTAGAAATGGCAACGTCACTGGAAACAGACTCCTTTATTCAAGCTCTGCGTCGCTTCATTGCAAGACGAGGGCAGGTGAAAGAGATGAGATCTGATAATGGGACCAACTTTGTTGGAGCTGATCATGAGCTCAGAAAGGCAATAAAGGAGTGGAATACTTCACAAATTGAGAACAGCTTACTCCAACAAGACATCAGATGGTTATTCAATCCACCATCCGGATCCCACCATGGAGGGGTGTGGGAGAGAATCATCCGTTCCATCAGAGAGATCATGAATGCTATGCTGAGAGAACAAAACTTGGATGAGGAAGGTCTTCAGACGTTCTTCTGTGAATGTGAAGCCATTCTGAATAGTAGGCCTATCACCATGCCTTCCTGTGATATCAATGATCTGGAAGCTCTTACCCCACAGCACTTACTCTTACTCAAGACTAACCCCAGCTTACCACCAGGACTCTTCCATAAGGATGACACTTATGCGCGTAAAAGATGGAGGCAAGTCCAGTATATGAGCAATCTATTCTGGAAACGTTGGACTAAGGAATATCTGCCTCAACTTCAGAAGAGACAGAAATGGAACCATCCATCACGGAACTTCATTCCGGGAGATGTAGTCTTGATTGTCGACGAATCAGCCCCCAGGGGATCATGGCTGATGGGAAGAATCGTTAAGACTAGGGAGGACGAGCATGGAGTGGTCCGCAAGGTTCGAGTCAAGACAAAGACTAATGAGCTTGAGAGGCCGATAACTAAGCTCTGCTTACTTCAGGAAGCAGTTTAAAAGACTGTCATTGAGATTTACTCAAAAGAAAGACATTTAAAGTTGTAATTGCTTCAAGCATAGAAGGCAATTAGGGGTCGGGTATGTAGAGGCCAAAGTGCAATTCATGGTAATGTAAATAAGAATTAATGTTAAATAGTACTTAAAATGTTAAAAGCATGCTAGAATTCATGTGTTTGTAAGTTTTAGTTCATATTGGTAAAATAGTGTACTGCCGCTTTAAGAAAAGCGCTTCTCCGGCTGCGTACCGTTGATTTCATTATGTTAGTCTGATCTTGAGAACGGTGGAAGCGAACGGTTTTCTTACATGATAACTGATAACTGCTACAATAAGTGTATTAGTCAGCTCACATTCTTTTTTGTATACCTAAAAACAAGGAATAAACCGGAGATTTCGTATTTCATTTCAACAACGTTTCTGGAGTGAATTTTTTTAACTGTGACGCTGTGCTAGCAATGGAACTAGCTGCTTGGAACAAGGTTATATAGTTATCAGCATAAGCCATCGCATTTCTCAAGTTTTCAAACCTCTACACACACACATATATAACATTGAACAAAAAAAAAAATTGTAGGCTACAATAAAACAAAATACGTCATAAAACATCACTCTTCCTTACTTTTTTTTTTTTTTGAATGTACCCTGTAAGCGGCACCTGAATTTAACAGTGGGGGCCCTTAATGGCCCCTGTAACAGAAAAATCCTCGAACCGTCACTCGATCCCAGGGAACGGATGTGCTCATAAAGTGTTTATGCACTATAAATCATTAAGGGTGGGTTTAGGGGTGGGTGTAGTATATTTTTGCTAAATGGAAATGGTGGGTAAGGGTCAGGGACCGTGTAAAAAGTCCACATATTGCATTAAATGAACACGCATTTTGAATGAACACACATTTTGATTGGTAACGACAGACTTAACACAACACTGTCATTATTTTTTACACCAGCTAGAGGGCACATGACTTTAAAACGTAAATAAAAGTCTTAATAAGGTGCTTGAAAAACGACTTATAGGGTCGTTTTTTTGGAGGACAGTCTGGCATGACATATGCATTTTGCCCTAAACAATTAAATCAATAATGACGTAAATTATGTTCTTACCACTTCCTCATCACCATCACCACAGTCGTCATCATCATTATGATGACCTATTGGGGAATCATCACTTTCATTGTTGACCTACACATGAACTGGCAAACAAACTAATTTACAAAATGTTATAACTCCTTTCACAACAGGTCAAAAACAAATATTAGGTATGCTAAGAGGTGGATATGCATGGCTTCTGGGCACAGTATATGTTAAAAATCCAAGACACAGAACACATTTAGCAAAATACTTAAATGTGTTGAGAATAACCTACATTGATGAAGTCGATTAAGAGTGAAATTCATGTTCTTACCATTTCAATAGCGTCATATGTATATAAGTATGTCTTTAAATGGTTATTATATATAACAAATACATGTCACATGTAAGAACTCAAGACAAGGCTACCTCAGGTTTCCTCACCAATTCGTCGTCTGTTGTTGCAGAGACAGTGTCAGTGGATGCCTAAAATTTGTAAATAAACCAAATATGTCAACCCAAATGTCATAATGAATGTCTTTTGGCTAATTTGTATGCACAGTCCACACATTACTTATAATTAGTTACTTACCAATGAAACGGTGTTAGTTTCAGGGTTGTTTAAAGGCTGCTGTAAAATGTAATTAAACAATACTTGATATGAATATAAAAAAAGGGATGAATGCATTTTGTTTTTTATATAACCTTAGTGAGCTTACACTTGGCCGGAGGTAGAGGGCAGATCTCCCCAGCACTCCACTGCTTCGGATAGCTTTAGGTGTCCCCTCAGTCAATTGGATTACCACGCGGTGTCTATTAACTTTGCACAAGTCAAATGACTTGTAATTTAGTTCAGGGTATTCATCCTCAATAAATGCTTTAAACTGGCCCTCGGTCAAGGTTTGAGGAACCAGAACACTTCTAACAGGATCCGCTGCAAAGCAAATAACACCACTTTTTAAATAAATTAAGAAAAGGGCTCTGTAATTGATACTTAAATGCAGTTTTAAATTTGTAATTACTACACTGAAAAGTTAGCCATAGTGTCAATTTGTAGTTCTCTGGTAAGGTCTTTGCACAATGAGTATGAAACTTTCATATGCAATATCTCGGACTGCATGAGATCGCATAGACAGGATGGGGAATTTTACCTCCTTTTCAAGGAGCTGCAGGATTGCAATTACAAAAAAAGTATTCTTATCGCTTCATAACATGAAGTTTGAACCACTGCAGTCACGTCGATTGTTTTAACAATGTCTTTAGTACCTTGATTATATTGCTGTTTATATGGACGAGTCATATACCTCTCAGATTTCATCAGAAATATCTTAATTTGTGTTCTGAGGATGGACGAATATGTTTGGAACAACGTGAGTGAGAAATTAATAACAGAATTTTTGGTTGAACTTTCCCTTTAATATTAGGAGTCTCTGCATGAAAGATATATTCTTATTTCTTACCTTTTTGAGTGTTGTATGCAACCATGTGTTCGTGCAATAGTGCCATGCGCATACTGTATGTCGCAGTCATGTCTGGATGCCTGTAATTATAAAAAGAACATTGCTTATAAAAGGACATTTACATTTACAAAGACAGACATCTACAGACAAGGAAACACTACAAACTATAGCTACAATATTATGTCGGTAGACTTGTAAAAACTCATAAGTAATGCTACATATTCAGAGTACATATTTTTAAGACTTACAGTGGTGGTCAGTCCAACTGTGCAGGTGAAGGTCTAAAACAAAAGAAAATAATATTTATATATAACGTACATTGCAATTTGAGTGCTGCAATTGTACACAGCAACAGCTACAGCATGTTTTTCACACATTAACTTCAGTTCCTATATTACAAAATTCATTAAACCATAATACACCATATATACTAATTCATTACACCACTTCCCAATGTAAAATTTGTGCCACAGATGACCCAAACTAACAGTATTGGTGGTGATGAAAATATTGTTTTTAATATATTTTTTAAAGTTTCTTTTATGCTTAATCCAAGAGTATGTGACTTCTGAGAACATTTTAAAATGCCGGCTCAAATTTGTGTACGAAAACACAAAAATTCATAAAGACTATTTAGAAGGTTTAGCAAAAATAAAAAGAGAATACAACTTTTACTATTACACAAGTTGTCGACAGATTTCTAAAATATGTATTTTCTCTTATGGCAGGATAAGCACCACATTATTAATGTAACTGCATTAACCCAAATCAAGTTTTCAATACTCCAAAAAATGTATATCAGTTTAGAATAAACAACATGGGTCCCTCTGTGTTTGTACAATGAAGCATTTGTGTTTTAAAGAGTACATTCCAGAAAGAGCTATGTCTGTTTTGTCTATTGATCTACAGAAAAAATAGATTGGTGTCCTTAAGTTACTTTCTTGGTACTGGGTGAATGAAATGTATGGCAGGAATAGACAGTGTCAGTTGTCAAGTGCCACTATCTTTCAGAATTTCAGTCCAAAATCAAACACATCCAAACAAAGTAATCAATGTGTTCTGGACTAAAAAAGCAACAGGCAAGTGAGCTTTTTTTTATCAAGGTTAGACTCTATGGGACCTATGTTGCCTATCCCTGATGTACATGATAGAAATTTCTACTTTTTTAAATTTTAAATTACTGCTAAAACAGTATTTTGACAGCATCTAGTGATTAGGGACTGACCTTTCATGTTGTGATAAATGTTGGACCAGGAGGTGAATGGGGACCTCCTGTCCACACCTCTTGCACTGCTCTTTTTCAAGGTCCTCATCCTACAAACAGTAATGTACTTGTTAATGTTTGGTTCACAGCTACACATGTCTGTTAGTAGTCCAAATTAACATATCCCACAAAATCCATGACAGCATAAAAATCAACAACACTTTTCACAATGTTGCTATCTGTACAAATATTTTTGCCTCTCAGTGATTAATGACCCATTTCCCTGAAATTGGACCAAAGGGTCCACTGCTTTTATGTTACTTCACTTATTAATAACAAAATAATAACATTATTTTATTATGTTATTATTGGTTAATGTCTTACTCTCTGATTGAGGTCCTCCTCAGCCAACAAGATGAGATCATTTTGAAGCGGTACAACATAGGCGACAGCCTTGTTGAGTCCACTTCCTTGTTTTAAATACGAGACTGTATAGCCCCCTGCTGGGACTGGCAAGTCTATCAGTTTCCTGCTTCTGCAACACCTCATAAGCTTGAACCCACCAACACCTCGCAGGGCTGAAAAAGCTTCCTCAATTTTCTCTTTCACATCTGCTGAAGAACCATTATTTGGGAATTTTATCATTTTCCTGCTCAGTCCACTTCTTTGAAGGATCAGGGTCTCCTCAGCTGTTGGAATTGCATCTGTTCACATTAGTGCACAACAGAAGAAAACGGGCTCCCATGGCCCACACACTGGCCTGTTAAAAATACCACTTCTTCTGGCGCTACTTCTAGGATACGGGCTTTGAAAAAGCCTTGAAAGTGTACTTGATGCAGATATTTGAGGAGCCGGTGCAAAGGAAGCATGGGAAACCGAGGAAAGAGAAGGAGCAAGCATGGGAGGATGGGGAAGAGTGTGTGTAATGGGTGGGTACAAGACTGGAGTGGTTGAAGAATATGAGGATGTTGCTGGCTTGTGTTGCTGGCTTGTGTTTGTGGGCTCAAGAGCATCTGGTCAGGAGCAGAATTAGGAGAAAGGACATTTGATGTGGAGGGAGGAGGAGGACTTGAATGTTGCTCATTTAACAATTCTGATACCCTTGTAAGCATTGTAGCCACGCGGTGTAAGCGTTCACTGTAAAAGAATGCAGAAATATAAGACAGACTTAGTTCCAAGGACTCTACATAACAGTTATGTTATTACAACTACAGGAGTTATGCACAATATAAATGATATATTCTGTAAAACAGGGGTGCGTTTCCCAAAAGCATCGTTAGCCAACTATGGTCGAAAACTCTGTCATTATCAACATAGTTCAACCAGTCAGTGTTTCCCGAAAAACATTGTTCCAATGAACATTCGCAAACAGCGTCGCAAACTTGCGTGGTTGCAACGACAGTTCTCGACCTGTGGTTAGAAGCAGAGTTTCTTGTTTGCATGACATGTGTGGACTAATGCTGCCTTCACGTGCTATCGGAATTATCGTAAATACGAGTTTCTTAGGTAAAAATTGCACATGAACGCCCTCTGATGTCGTGTTTACCACTGGGAAGTTCGGAAATAATTTTGATACCCCAATTCCTGAGATGGGCGTGTCATAAACTTTAACGTGGTGGCGGGGAGAACTAGACTGCTGTGGCAGGTGTGATTTTATTTTTGGTTTTTTTCCAAAAAAAGCTAGGTCGTCTTGTCTTGACATTAATGTAGTGCATATGTACATGTATGAGTAATCATATGAAGCGTATTGTATGTTTGGTACACAGCGAAAATAGCCTGCATTTGACTGAAATTACAGAACCAGCAGAAAGCGGACTATCTGGAATGGTTGTCGGTGCATGGAATGATGTTGGTTTTAATAACTTTAATTCACTTTTTGGGCCACAACTGTTTAAAAGAGTTAAGCTCAGTTCTGAAAACGTATTAACGTTTTTCATAAAATAAGACATTTTGGTGAATGACTGCCCTTGCTTGCTCTGTACGCTACCTTTTATGCATCATGGATAATTGGCAGACCTTCCTTTGAAGTGCTTTATTGTCATATTATTTGATTTTCCGAAGTAGTTCTTACATATTTAAGACCGTGTTAGCCTTTTTGTTGTCATGTAAACTATTTCATTTGTGGTTGAGAAATCAAATGGCACTAAATTCACCAAGCTTCGCACAATTTCAAAGTAGGCCTAGTGCAAGTAACGTTAGTGCATCTCAAAAAATTGAAAAACGGTGGATAAATAGTCGCAAACAATTTCACAGGTCGCTTACATTAATAAAAAAAAACATGGGTTCCATACCAAAACTATAAGAGTGCACTTACCTTTCAGTAGACGATGACATTTGGATCACAACGGCGTTTTCTTTTTCTGTAACGTTACACACCGAAAAGCAGTTTTTAAGTTAAATATGAAATAGACCAAAGTTATTTGTGTTCCGAGTCCTGACCAAACCTGTGCTCATTTTTTATACAAGTATCAAGTTCCAATAACAGCTAGCTTTGTAGATTTTTTTTATACGCTAATTAGTTTAGTGGCCAGATTTAAACATTAATTGACAATAATCTACAATAAGCCATTATTTCGTTATAAAATGCTTGAAACTTCTCATTTAAGTTTTTATGTTCACATTGATAATTGTGATCTTGCTTTAATTAGGAAAATAATTTAATAATTTATATATTTTGCAATTACCACCACTGTTTGCTATTGTAAATCAGCCGTTTAATATCCTAATAACTGTAGGCCATAATTACTTACCGTCACTACTAGTCTCTAAAGTCTCTAAATTAAAGTTTCGCGGGTTCGCGCTTTTTGAACATCAAGCCCTGCCTTCTTCTTTTTCTTCTTTTGATTGGCCAGCTTTAATTGGTGTCATCGTCTCGCCTTATTCAGAGGAGGGGGGGGGGGGGTCACAAAACCTTGATCGGAGGCTAAATTTCTTAGATTTTATTACATTAAACTTTTACACTTTTAAGATAAATTAATGAAACATTTCTGAAAATGCCCCTCCTCGATCTGAGGACACGGTGTCAAGAGCAAAGGCGTTAATACTAGGCTATGGGCATATCTGCTCCTCTGTTTACATACTACAGGGTACCAGTATATACTGGGTTTGGTGCTTTCCTATTAATGCTTTAAGACAAATAATATTGTTTTATTAAATCAAAAGGCCTGACCAGAAAGTTTGAAGTAGCCTAATGCAAACAGCTTTCTTTCTTTTCTTTTTCATGTTTAAACATATTCAGGTTTAAGTACTTTTACTTAATTTTTAAAATATTGAATTATTGTTGCTATGCCAATAGAATATATTAGACAGACAGCTAGATGGGTAGTTTCAGCATATAGATAGACATGCCCTGTATCACAATGTGAATACTATCCATCCTAAAAAGTATTGAATATTACTCATGTTACATACTATTTAGGATGGATAGTATTCACATTAAGACACAGCACGGATGCTAATACTTCCAAATGTTAATGTCACAGACAAATGAGAGATAAATGAGAACAACTTTTTAAAAACACTTCTTTAATGATGTAGATGAAAAATTACATTTGACAGCCCTGATATGTAGAGTGCTATCAGCCAAGTAGAAAACAGCTAGTGCTGATAGCCTTATGGGTCGCGCACTGCGTTTTGGGTGTCCCAAGTTCAAGTTCTGGCTCGTTTCAAAAACGAACTTGTCAAGACACATGGCTAAACATTCGACTACATATTTAAATTGCAGTAATATGGTGTTTATTTTTGAGAATGTAAGAGTAAATGCATAGTACTGAATG
This sequence comes from Gobio occitaniae, assembly GCA_033150135.1. NCBI lineage: Eukaryota > Metazoa > Chordata > Actinopteri > Cypriniformes > Gobionidae > Gobio > Gobio occitaniae. The sequence continues at coordinate 173,972 of JARQWZ010002525.1, forward strand.
TTTAAATACCAACATATTAAAATTGAATCTTAGACTTACAACAAACTAAGTAACATAGCCTACAACATGAACTGATTTGAGTTGTGACAAAGTGAACATCATGACATTTTTTTTCTACAGAGCTGCAATATAGATCAATTTACCAAATTATTAACTAATTAGTTTTTTTTTTTACAAGGGATTGAATCAACACTGAATTTACTTACTCTGGACAATGACACCATTTTCTTCTAGAGCGAATGTACAAATGATTATCCTGTTCTCACTGTAAAGCTGCTTTGACGCAATCTACATTGTAAAAAGAGCTATATAGATACAGGTGACTTGACTCTGTATCATTTCTACAAGGTAACAGAAATACAGAGTTTTAGTTTTCCCAATAAACAATACCAATTCAGGTTAAATCGCAACTACAAAATGGCTTAGTTTCACAGACAGGGCTTAGCCTAAGCCAGGATTAGGACTTAGTTCAAGGCTATTTAAGTAGCTTTTATAAACATACATGAGATAACTGACACAGACATATTTTAGGACATGTCAGTACAACTTGCTTTCAGTTAAAACAACTAAAATATACATTTTAGTCTAGGACTAACTTAACTGAACTAAAGTTAGTCCTAGACTAGCTTGTCTGTGAAACTGGGGAAAGTTACATTGAATTCACAGGCAATAAAGTAGTCTAAACAAAACATGAGGCTATCTATTCATACTATAATCTCAATGGAACATTAAAAAAGCACATGCCTAAACAGGAAATAAAGAAAACATGAAAAACACATTGAGGAAAAACTTTGGTCACATAAGAGTCTTTAAAGGGGTGATGAAATGAGAAATCATCTTTCCCTTGAGAATTTGATATATAAAAGGTCATGGTAATATAAGAATATCCTGTAAATTTCAGAGCTGAAAACTTCCTTGTTAGTAAAAGGAAAGCTTTTATAGACACCAGGCCCAGAAAACAAGAGATCTCAGAACATACCAGGGTATAAAATAGCCTATTACTTATTCATTATGTTGTTTCTGAATGTAAAAACCATGCGAACTTCATAAGCTAACCTCAGACAACAGTATAATTTTTTTTTTTAAGCCAGCTCATGACCCCTTTAAACATCAAACAAAGGCATGTACATGGTAAATTATGCGAATACAGGAGAAAACAGAACAACATGAGTAAAACTCACTGTACAGCCTCATGCAACACAAAAGGAACAGTTGTGGGCAAAGGTGTGCAGGTAATACAGCCTGTAAGAGAGTCCTGATTGGCTTGAGATTCTGTGGGTGAAGCTTGGGGCTAACAGGGAAATGAACAGGCTAAGGGGGGTGTGGAACTTTCTTTGAGGGTGCAGCCTTCAGGGACACAGAACTTCCCAACACTGTTTTAGAAGCCAAAAAACAAAACAAACAAATCTGAATCCACACCCTCTGAACCAAACAGTTAAATGAGGTTTAGATCCACTGTAGTGACTGTTCACTACTGACGGTTCAAAACATGTTGAGCCACCATCAGTGCCTCCTGGAAAATGTCCACACCAAACACTTCACTGTTTCTTAAAGGATCAATGCAACCCTGGAGCTGGGCCTCCAGCATCTCACCAAGTGCTGGTTGTGTCATGGGAATTTCAGTTTGTTGGAATGGATCTTCAACAGGAACTGGTCCATCCCAATCGATTCCCCAGTCAGACATATCACCCTATAAGAACAAAAAATTGTAAGGTACATTAATAATTTGTAAACAGATATTTCATAATAAAAATTGGTCACGAATCAACAATGATATACATCTGGAACTGTCTATACCTCTCCAGAAAGCTCTTGTGGTGCAACGAGTAGCCCTGCCACCCACAGCTGCTGGGGAGACCTGTTGCCCTCGGAAGACAGGGGATGTCGGTCCCAGGTGTCAGCAAAAAACATCAGATGCCAGTTCAGCCTCGGAAGCATCACAAAGTGTAGGCATGTGATGTGTATATCATCATTTGGGTCAAGAGCTCCAATTTCCTCCAGGTGCCGGAAGGCAGCGTAATAGATATTGATCACTATGCACCATAAGTCCCGCCACAGCCTCTCGATGCGCTGATTATGGACACTCTTGCCCGTGATGAAGCTCTTGCGCGCTAAGTAGACATTCAATAACAATAATTTAACATAAAATGCAGACTTAGAATAAAGTAACTGCAAACTATGGAAATAAGCACCACTTAATCAAATTTGTGAAGATGACTATATTTATAAAGCAACAGCCAATCATTTTCTAAATCTGATACAGTAATAAACACATGGAAAAAACAGTACAGATATGAAGTATTGAAATATGCAACTAACACCAGTGCTGTAGATTTGTATTGACAAGTCATAACACTATATTACTTTGTACTCTTCTGACTTACTGCACCTACCAGGTCCCCTATCAGGATGTTCAAGCATGAACCTGGCCACATCAACATTTTCCCCACCATGGTCACTGCGGACACGCTGAGGCAGACCATATGCAGCCACAGCTTCCAAGAAGCTTTGCAGCACAGTTGAGGCCCTGTTGTTATTGCTGGCCTTCAGGAACATTATTTTTCGGCTAAAGCCGTCAATGCCCCCATGGACAACAATTCTCCAACTGTGAAAACATTTAGGAAAAGAGAATATATTGTAAGAACAAATATTTAACTGGAACAGTTGACAATGTGCTGAAACAGATATGATTGTGGATTACTGCAATGCCTCAGATGTTTTATGCACAGGTCACATAAAACAGCAGCAAACTTGTCTGGTGAGCAGTGAGTTCAAGGTTATTGATGGTAGCGTAGCTTGATGTATGACAGTTCTGTTTGTTGCATTTGCTGATTAGTAAGGGGAGTGAGATCGAGTGGGCGGCTGACAGGTCTTATGACCTGTTAAAACAAATCTCCAACACAGATTTGAAAACAGCACTGTGCTCTGTGAATATATTTTTAAAATAAGTACAGTGCCCCTGGTTATCATTATACAGCTCTGGAAAAAATTAAGAGACCACATAACATTTATTTTTCAATGTTAAGTGATCTCTTAGTTTTTTCCAGAGCTGTATATTACTATACCATATACTGGATACAAGCAGCATTGGCCTCATTTTAGCATCTAATATGAATGCATTACTTGTAGTGCATGATAACAGCGATTTGAGCAAGAAGCTGAACAGGGGTGCGTTTCCCAAATGCTTTAGTAGCCAACTATTATCACAAGTTCTATCATTGCTAACATAGTGTAATGATATGGTGTTTGCTGAAACCATTGTTCAAACGAACATTCGCAAACTGCAATTTGTATGGTTGGAACAACAGCTCTCAAGCTTATTTTATGACATGTGGACTTAATAAAACTTTGTCTTGAGCAAAATAAGCACATTATGTAAAATGTATATACAGCTCTGGAAAAAATTAAGAGACCACTTAACATTGATTTTTCAATGTTAAGTGGTCTCTTAATTTTTTCCAGAGCTGTATATATTTTTTAATACATACAAATTACAAATGTAATTTACATATTTTACTTGATGAAGAGATTTAAGCACAATTTTTTGAAGCGTGCGCATGTATGAGCTGTACTAGGCATACGTAACAATGAGCCTATGATTGAATCTTGAAATAAAACCAAATAACTGAGAAGAATGAGAAAAACTCCTCAGATGTCACGTCCGTAATTTATAGCAAAAACATTCTAGCATTAATTTGAACTCAAACTGATTAACTTAAAGAAGTTATTCCCTCACATCATTCACCAAAATGGCTGAGAGACAGTCATGGGAAACTTCGGGAAACAGTCATGGCTTGCTAGTTGATTTGTTTAACAATGCATCATGCTATGGTAGTGAAGCAGCGAGTTACGTCAATGTACGGGAAACACAGCCCAGAGCAGTCCAAACAGCTAAGTTGTATCAGAAACTCCTTAATTTGTATTTAAAAGATCAGGGGTAGGAAATGTTAATCTTGGAGGGTCACTGTGCTGCAGAGTTCAGCTCTAACCCTAAAAAGAAATGAACCTGCCTTTAACTTAAGTAATCCTGAAGACATTAATTAGCTAAACTCTAGAGGGCAGTTGCAAAAAGTATTTGCAAAAAGACAGATATGTATTATTAACAGTATGTTCTTTGTTGGTTTGTGAGCGTTAGAAATGGAAAATTAGATTACTATATTGGTAACAACAGAAGTTGCGACCATAGTTCGCTTTGGGAAACGCACCCAAAAACAAAAACCACTGATAATAATAATGTTACTTATTACAATTATAAAACATTAAAGTGTATCCTCCTTTTGCAAGTCTTACCGGATGAGTTTATGGTTTCCATCAATATGCCAGAGGGAGAGAGGTGCTGGAACTGAATAAGGGCGTCTTGGCACAATATTCAGTTCCAGTCCTCGTATCATAGTCCCAACCGGATCAATGGCTCTCATAGCCTCACGGACTCTTCGTTGCTGTACCCTGTAGAAACAGACCTGTTATAATAACATGCAAAAGTTGCTCCTCTTTCATCAAAACATGTTGCTATGCATATCAAAGTCAATAAAAGGCAACCTAATTGACGGTGATGATATATTGTGTAACATTATATGATGATAAATATTCATTAGGTTGTGTCAGGAGCACTATCATCGAAGCTGATTGACCATTTGCATATCGTTTTGATTGGCAGTAGGATTCTGCTATGGGCTACAACTCCCAGCCTATAAATGCAGCATATGTATAAGAAATGTATAAGCACAGCTATAACACCATAAGGGCAGTGGCTCTTAAACCTGTCCTCGTCACACACACAAACACAACTCTTGCTGTTACAACTAATTAGCTGATGACTAGAATTAGGTATGTTAGATGAGGGAGACATGCCAAATGTGCAGTTATGCGGTGTACCCATGACAGGTTTGAGAACCCCTGCCCTAGGGTAGGGGTTACCAAACCTGCTCCTAGAGAGCTACCATCCTGCAGATTTTGGCTCCAACACTTATCAAACAAACCTGAAGGAGCTAATCAATGTGTTTAGGGTTGCTTGATAATTACAGACAGAGCTGGAACTAAAGTCTGAAGGACAGTAGCTTTCCAGGAGCAAAGAGTGGAGAACCTTGCCCTAGAGCAGTGGTGTCCAAAGTCAGTGTCCTGCAGAGTTTAGCTCCAACTTCCCTCAACACGCCTGACTAGAAGTTTCTAGTATCCCTAATAAGACCTTGCTTCTAAAACTGAATCTTACCTTATACCTCTGGCTTTAAGATGTCCCATGAGCATCTTTTGTCCTGTATTAGGAGAGCTGGCAATGAAACCCATTGCTTGTTTTTTTAAGTCTTCGTCAGTGATATCACTGTAAGTCTGCCTCACAGATAACTGAAACTGCGTCATTCTGTTACGGATTGTTCCTTGACTAACATAATACATTGCAGCTATTTCTTTAACCGTAAAATGTTCTTCCAGCAAATATTTTAGTTGTTCTTCATTGAGCACAAAAAACCTTTCACAGGTTTGGACCGGCAAAGAAAATACATGCAGTTCATGTAATGCAACATTTAAAAGTGAAAAGATTTCCTCTTCGTGTTGCAGTGGTCTGTATGCAACAAATCTGGACAAAACATTCACAATGCTCTCTAGTCTAAAATAAAAGTGGTCATAGTATGTATCTGCAGCAGCCTGTGTCAGCTCTGCACCTAAGGCTTGCAGGCTCTCAGAGACTGCATGAAGCACATCCTGAGGAACAGGTGTTCCTTCACTAAAAAGGGAAAAATATCAGATCAATGAAATGCAGTGTAGCAATCAAGACACTTATATCCAAGGGGGTTACAATTACAGCTGGGTAATATTACCAAAATATCTGAATAGAATTTTATTTTGACATTTATTTATTTATTTTTAACTATAGGGTATGTGTATGTATGTATGCATGCATGTATGTATGTATGTATGTATGTATGTATGTATGTATGTACAAACATTTACATATTTACCAGAATTTTAAAAATTAGAATGTATCTGGGATTGTAGTGTTATTCCTAATTGCTGTATCCCCAGATAAATGAGAAAATGAGACCTGGGTAACTGCAGCTTGGGTGGCACGTGCCGAACGATAGGGGTCATTCGATTTATGCTTATATGTTCGTATACAGCTCTGGAAAAAATTCAGAGACTACGTAACATTGAAAAATCAATGTTAAGTGGTCTCTTATTTTTTTCCAGTGATGTTCTAGGAGGCGTTATATAGCTTAGATATATAAAAAAGACAAGAGATTTGTGTGGGGTTTTTTTCCAAGCTGCAGTTACCCATACTTGATAAATGACAATATTAAAACAAATTTCAGGTAATAGGAGTTTAAAGTCCATTGTTAAATTAGCACAATCACTGAAGTTGGTTTCTAACCTTTGTCTTCCTTTTCAAAAACAGCAACTAGAAATGGTTTTATCGTAGTAAAACAATGTTTGTTTGTTTTTTTTATTGACTATTGTTACCATTTATACAACCTCAAAAATTTTAAACTACGTTTGTTTTACTAGTAAAACCATGGTTCATTGCCATAATAATTCAAAGTAACTTTTAAATGATGAATCCGCCAGCCCTCATTCGCCTTATCTCTCCTTTTGTTATTACGACGAGTTGTTTTAGATACATTGGCGGGCCCTTGAAAAGCAGACTCGAGTTGCCATGGTAACGAGCAAAACACGCTCACCGTACACACACACAAAAAAGAAAAAAACGTTTAGATTTTATTGTTGTAATGTTTTATTCTATTAACAAATTAAAAAGAGAGAACACCAAATAAATTATGGTAACTGTTAAACCAGTTTTTCACTTGATTGATTCATGTTGATAGTGCAAACTGACCACATACAGAGACAGAACGATCTTCAAGTAAATAAAAAGAAGGACTGCTTACCTTGACATCTCGTTGTTTCATTTGCAATTTCAGGTAAATCTGAAACTTTACAAGGGAAAATACAACAAATAATGAACCCACACTGAGAAGGGAAGAGAATATTGCTCACGTGACGACAGTTCGTTTGTTTTATTCGTTAAACTCGCCAAAAAAAGCAATAATATCTGTCTGCAGAGCCGCAGTTTCACCCAAGCCGAGGTTTTGCCCGCACATGCGCAGTTTCACACACACACGCACAAATATATATATATATATATATATATATATATATATATATATATATATATTTGTATATAATTTATATTTGTATATATATTATAATAATATATTATATATATATGTATATATATATATATATATATATATTTATTTGTATATAATATATATTTGTATATATATTATGATAATATATATTTGTCAGTAATTAAAAGTGTTAAATTAATGGGTGAAGAAAGATTCAATTGAGACATCTCAAACACAAAGGCACATTTATTCGATGAACACAGGATAGTTACAAAAATCAGTATATGGCTTCAGTTTTATGTGCATAATTTTCTACATAATACATTGTTTGGCACTGACGATTTACAGCAACTGTGAAAACAAGTGATAATTGCTGACGTCAATATATTTCATCAATGTAACTTTACTTTTTCTTTTCTTTCTGTTGGCCCAAAACCATCAATTGAGTGCACGCACACGCACACGCCACCAACAACAACAACAACAACTATTAATTTGTCTCTATTTCTCTATAAAAAAGGATCCATAATATTAGCAACAACCTTTATCCAAGTCCTTCAATAAATGGCACATGGAAGGTATCATTTTTACAACTTCCATGTATCTTTCCCAATATGTTTTCCCAAAATGTTTGTAATCAAATCAATTAAAGGCTCTAAGGGGATAAGAGTTAACATTTTTCCTATCACTTTCCTTAAAGTCTATTAAAAAATGTATCAAGTTATACATATAGCTTGAAAAGGCTAACAATACATTCAAAACAATTTTAACTATTCTAAAATATTTTTTTTTTTGGCACAGCACCTAACACACACATACAGTTAAATTGACAGCACTAAATTTGAACACTTTCCTGGTGTGTATAACCCACACTGGCCAGAGTTCAATTTTAAAAATGAACAAACAAAAAAATGCAACTTTTACATTTAATTTAATGAATGTAAAACTTTTTTTCAATTAAAACATCATACTGTCCAACAGTGATGCGCGGGTCAATGTATAAACAACCCGCACCCGACCGACGTTTTCAACTAACCCGCCCGCAACTCGGACCGCAAAAAAAAAGAAGAAAATATTGTACCCGACCCGCTTCCTGACCCGCATTTTTTAAAAGTAGTAAATGCTCATCGTAGCTCATTGGGCCATTGAGAAAATGTTTCAGGCCCTGGCGTGGTGCTCAGAGGTGCAGCGGCGAGAGCAGGCAGTTCTTGAGGCGGCCCATCATTTTCCATTTCAGCTCCAGATGCATATTATTGATGAACGCGATGTTTATGTTTCGACCCGGCTTGAAGAATTCATCAGCCCACATTTGGAAAACATTTGGAAAAGTGTGAAAGCCCTTAGGAGCGCAAACTGTTATTTTTCTGAATGCTGTATGATATAGCCTAGTGTTATGTAATACAGGCTTGATTTATTCATTTATTTCGTTTAATTTTCTTAACAATTAAGATGCTGCATGTGTTTATCCAGTCTAATCGAAGTGTGCGTCTCTCCCCCGACTTTCCCAACAAAAATCCCGCCCCCTCTCAGAAAATACATAAAACTGACTTTAAATGCGTTTAAAAGTAGCCTATTAAAATGGTACAATGGCATTGCTCAGTTCAACGTTTTGGGAAATCGGGCATTTTGTCCCGCGCCAGCATTTATTCAAAAGTTAATAACGCTCAACATTCAAAAGGTAAATAAGGATTTATTGACGATCCGACCGACCGTGACCCGAATATCATTAAAAATATTTTTGGATGACTCGTAACCGCGGGTAACCGCGGGTGGCCGCGGGCACCCGCTCATTTTGGATCAACCCGCGCATCACTGCTGTCCAAGCAAAACCAGAAAATACATATATTCTTATTTGGTGACTGTGACTGTGAATGTCATAAGGTTTATAACCTTTATTTTGATCAGCTTAAAGGGATAGTTCACCCAAAAATGAAAATTTGATGTTTATCTGCTGACCCCCAGGGCGTCCAAGATGTAGATGTGTTTGTTTTTTCAGTAGAACACAAATGAAGATTTTTAACTCCAACCGTTGCTCGTATAATGCGTGTCGAATGGATCTAATTAGAATTAGATAAACATCAAATTTTAATTTTTGGGTGAACTATCCCTTTAAACAACAGTGGCCCATTCTTAACCATCAAATCTGAATGCTCACTGAACAAATATGAAAGGTTTTTCCAAAACAAAGAAACCTGTTCCTAATGATGGAAAAATTATTCACTTATCTTTTGTAAATGCAGTTGCGTCAAATGCTGTATTTGGCACATTTACATTTATCAGAAACTTTTATCCAAAGCCACTTACAAATGAGGAATACAATAAGCAATTCATCATAAAAAGGCAGACACAAAAAAGTGCTCACGATGCGTTTTCAGCTGTCTTTTGAATATTGCCAGCGATTCTGCAGTCTAGATGGAGGTGAGGAGATTATTCCACCAGCATGGAGCAATGAGCGAAAATGTTATGGAGAGCGATTTATTGCCTCTCTGTGATGGTACCACAAGCCTTCATTATTCCTTCAGTGAGTGAAGGCTTCTGGTAAGGGTGTAGATTCGTAGGAGTGAGTGGAATTAGGAGGGCTCTTATTTACCTGTGGTAAATCCTTAGGCAAGCGTCAATGCCTTGAACTTGATGTGAGCAGCGAGTGGTTGCCTGAAAGAGTGCTCTGAGGGAGGAACTTAGACTTTGTGCAGTGCTCTTTTGGGCTTGTTAAAGACGAGATGTGCTGCAGCGTTCTGGATCATTTGCAGCGGTTTGATTACGCATGACGGCAGTCCAGCCAGAAGCGCAATGCATTAATCAAGCATAGAAAAGGACCAGGGCCTGGATGAGAAGTTGTGTTTAATGTTCTGTTAGAAAAAGGCCTGATCTTCCTGATGTTGTTTAGTGCAAATCTGCACGACTTAGCTGTCTTTGCCATGTGTTCTTTGAAGGTCAGTTGGTCATCAAAGATTACTCAGAGATTTCTGGCCCTTGATTGGGTAATCGATGATGTATCTAGCTGGATGGTGAAATCGTGTTGTAGAGTCGAATTGGCAGGGAAGACAAGAAGTTCAGTCTTTGCCAAGTTGAGCTGCAGATGACGTTCTTTCATCCAATGCAAGATGTCCGCAAGACAGCTTGAGATTTGTGCAGCTACTGTGGGATCAAGAAAACTGGTCTTTTAATGACAGAAACAGTCACAATTCCAAGTGCATACTGATCTCTTGCTCAAATTAAAATTAATACACAAGTATAGGACAAGCACATAAATAACAGTGCAAGCATACACCCCAAAATATTAAATTTTACAAATAACACAATTTTCTAGAAAGAGGCCACAATGTTATTATTAGGCAAATAAAAAATATTATCAATCGAAAAGTTATATATGAAAAATCAACAATATTAACTGTGGGAAAGTGGCTTACCTGTGTCTTTGTATCTCTAAGGAAAGAGCTGTTCTCATCCCATGGACAGTGTATTGACTGCTTTATAGACAACTCTTCAAGCACATCATCACCTTTTGATTTTTTCCATTAAGCCAGCATCATGCATCTGTAACAACATTAAAGGAATAATGTACTCAAAATCGAAATTCCAAACCCATTTAACTCATTTTTGCGTAACACAAAACACACTTTAATGCTTAAAAAAAAAACATTCATGAAAATATTAACAGTGTAGTTTGTGTGGCTTATGTGCCAAAGTCCAAGTCCTGTGAACTCAATATAGAGATTTTGACACTGAAAATATTTATTTTCAAATGAAAAAGATTTAAACTCAAATCCAATGACGAAACATCAACATAAACAGAACTCATCGTTCAGGCTTCATGAAATGCATAAACCTATGACTGATATTACAATTTTAATTTGGGCAGTTTATAATAATTTGATTTGACAGTATGATACACATTGTAGCCTAAATGTTACTGTCAGAGTAATATAACATGTCTGCAAAACAATTAGCAGCGTACATCACAAATAGTGTTATAAAATAATGTTATAAAAATACATAATTGTAAATGAGGTGAAACACTTACTTCTGTTTTTTCTACGAATTTAAGGAACCACCTAGGATTATTTCATGAGAAATTGGCTATTCTAAGAACATGAACTTTACATGCCATAATATAACCTTGTCGATAGGGTGAAGTCAGGGTGAAGTGTGACATCATCAGCTAGATTGGGTCAAATAAGCTTTTTTTGGTGTAGTGCTCTTAAAAAAAAAAACAAGTACATTATATATATATATACTAAATTGTGGGTGGTCTTGAAATGTAATAACTACTTAATTTTAATATCAACATTTGATTGGTCAAATATAAATCATGTGGGTGTGGTTACTAAAGTGATGGAATGTCTTAGAAAGCATAAGTTAAGCATAAACCCATACATAGTTTAAGTCTAATAAAATCGTTAAGGTTTAAATTCTAATACAAACAGTATTTCAGTCTGCAATATACATTTTTACATCTGTTCATGTGGTTTTTAAATTTTATGCAATGATGTGTATATTTCTACAATATGTTTTATATATATATATATATATATATATATCAAGTTGTTACTGTCCCAATTTACCTAAACATGTTAGATGAAATGGGGTGGCATTCAGCTAAAGTGGGACATCCTATTAAATAGAAGATATTACATTGCTTTTTATTAAATTGTTTTTTTTTTATACAGAAAATGTCACAAAGCTATAGGCAGAAAGGGAAAAACTGAAAAAACATGTCGGCCAAACCAAAGACAAAGGTATAATCATTGGAGTCAAGGAAAAATTAAATGGGCAAATCAATGACTACAGGATCAGGCTAGGAAATTAGACTTTGCTTGTTGTTTTTGTTCCAAAATCCACCCTTGAAAATAAGTTGTTGTGACTGGATGTAGTCATGTCTCTGGGAGAAATTTTTTTTTGTCAGAATCATCTGAAAAGGAACTGGCAAACATGTTAAAGCATCTTTCGCAGATATGTGAGGGGGAAAAAAACTTTTAAATATGCAAAAGCTAATTGAAATAAATCATTTTGTGAAACCAAAAACACAGCAGGCTATTAGTGGTTCCAAAAAAAAAAAAAAAAAAAAAAATAGCAACCCAGAGCTGTGCATGAAACATCATCATCATCATCATCATCATTTGCCTGATTTTATTGTTATGCTTTTACAATTAGAAAAATTTCTATTGAAAAAAATTTAATAAATATAAATTGTATATAAAAGTATATAAAAAAAATGAACAATACCCTTTAATAAGCAACTGTATTATCGAAGCACAAACTACATGAAAATGCACATCCAGTACGACGGTAGAATAAAAATGGGTTCTTATAATTTTTTAATCTCTGCATATTTAAAAACGACTCATATTCCTTGAGGCCTTGTGCATTAGTTTAAAACATTTACAGTGTAGGTGGAAAATATTTATTTGTATTTAATACACAGTTGACTAAAAAGTATTCCCATTTTGCTGACTTTACCCTAAGGATTTAATAATAATAATAATAATAATAATAATAAAAATAATAATAATAAATACATATTTGGATTAGGCATACATCATGCATTCCCGGAGTTATTAGTAAAAAAAAAAAAAACTAATCTGAAGATTGAAATTGTATTGTTTAATGTTATTTTTATTTAGTATTATGTTTTATTATTTTTCATAATTATTTGTATAATGTACAATGTAAAGTCAGACTGTGTTGAACATTGTGTCCCAAGGAGAGACTTGGATGAGCTATATCTGTTACAGGAATGTGCATACTTATAGAACATGTTCTCTTTCAAAAGCTACACTTAATGCTGCATAAGCTTATGCAAATGGAAATGTCTTTGACATAACCAGCTGTGAAAATAGTGTGAAAACACGTCAATGAAATTGACCCGGAGGTATTTATAGCCTCGGCTGGTGACGTCATAGGCGCACCTGCTGCACGAGGCTATAAATAGATGAGCTTCAGCTGGAGCAAACCAGGTCTTTTTGTTTTCAGACCAACTCTGTGTTATGGTGTGTTACAAAGTCTCTGAAAAAAAAAAAAAAAAAATCTCTCTCTCTCTCTTCAAGACTCAACTTGAGATCTTTGTTAGGAGTTAGTTTTCAACATGGCAGTGTGCAGATTTCTCTCTCTTTCTCATCTCTGTTACAAAGAAACATTAGTGGAAAGAGTTCTAGTTAAATCTGATCAGTTGGAAACGAGTCAGCAGAGTAAAACGCTGTATATCCATGTTCTCTTTCAAACAGAACTGGATGCACACGTTTATTGCTGTGTGTGTTTGGGGAAGAGCATGCGGTCGCTGCATTGAGTCAGACGAGTGCGAGCATTGCAAGCCTTTGCAGTTAGAATGCTTTATGCTCGTCTGGGCTACTTTCAGTCCGCACCAGTTTTCGAGCTCTCGAATGGGTTTGTTGACGAGCAAGAGACGGGTCCGTCCCTTTCGCTTGCTCGCTCACCAAATGCATGTTTCCCCGCGTGATCCCGAAGCGCGCTCCAGCGTTTCTTCGGCTCGCGCGGGGAATGATGATGAATCTCTGGGTCCGCGGACCTCGAGCAGCCGGCCTGCGATCGTTCCTCACATGATAGTGAATCCATACGAGGAATTTATCGAGGTGGTTGTTCGCGCGGTGGCCAGGGCAGTTTGTCTGGTACCGTGAATGAGAGATCCCCGAACGCAGTGAGCTTGAGGTTTCTATCTAGAAAAAACATTTACTTCACGTGTTTTTGTACCCTTGACTTCGACATTTTCGACTATCATGGGTGCGAAATCGCGTGGATATGTGAGAATACCCCAGGTGGGAGACGCTCACGAGCTATCTCTCCTGGGTCTGCATTTTCATTAAAGAGACATACCTCCCCACGAAGCCATGTAGAAAATAAACGTCGGCTGTCGTGGGCAAAGCTTATATATGTATAAATTATATATTGTATATTATTTTATATGGAATATATATATATATAATATATATATATATATATATATATATATATATATATATATATATATATATATATATATATATATATATATATATATATATATAATATATAATATATATATATATATAATATATATATATATATATATATATATAATATATAATATATTATTTTATATGGAGTATATATTGTATATGATTTATATGAGAATTATAAATATAAGGGGACAGGCTGGTGCTGCGCTGCACACTATGGCTGTCTTGCAGGCAAATCAGGCTGACCTTCTGAAGGATTTGAGTGGTTCATTTGGTGACTCAGTTAACTCTGTAGTGGCCAGTTTTAAAGGAGTGGAAGAAACATGAAGTGTTCACTCAGTTTCTTCCTCAATGCACTCAAGGGGAGGGTTTTGTCAGCCACATAACCTCTCTTCGGTCCTTCAAGATTTAGGGGGGTAATAAGCAGAGTGTGGCGAGTCGTGCTCTCCCTCGTAAAGACTGGAGACCGGCTCGTCATCCTCAACAACCTCTCAGGGCAGACCTCGGGACTGTCATCAATATAAGAAGTCCGGTGGTCTGGTGCCCAGTCTGCCCCCACGGGACAGGGCGTGTCAAACATTTGCTCGCCCCACCCCGTTATCCTCAAAACCACTCCATCCCCGCCGCCTCTGGTGATTCGGGGGGGTAGTGGTTTCCAGTGAAATGTTAGACGTTCAGTGTTTAAATCCTGCTATCATCCAGGACATAGAACGTCTAACATCCCCTCAACAGGAAGTGTTAAAATTGTCACTCTCAGAGTCTCAGGCAGCGTGTGAACTTCTGCCAGGTGTTTCTGCATGGGTGTTAAGCACGGTAAAAATTAGTAAACTAATTTATTTGTCATCCTCCTTGTTTGAACGGCGTGGTCTCCACTTCCGTGAAGGCGGAGTTGGCGTTCGTTCTGTCACAAGTGACAGCAGTTACTTCCTGGTCCCCAGTAGGGTGGGGGGGTGTCCAATCTCAGTTCTTCAAGTCTTAAACCGTGAAGCAGTTAAAGTACTCAAAGTCAAGATGTTACAGTGAAGGCGGTCGTGTCGCATATTCAACATTGTGATTGGATTCGGCACGATTGATCCGAAGGACGCATGTATTCGCATATAAAGACTGCCACAACACAGGAAGTTCCTGAGGTTCGCTCTTGGGGGCAAAAGCTTACCAATTTCGGGTCTTCCATTTGGCTAGCCTTGTAACCGCACGTATACAAAATGTATGGATGTATTACCGGCTCCATTGGGATTCCGGGGCATTCAAATTTTGAATTACAGAGGCGATTGCTAAAATTAGCACAATCACATGAGATGGTGCTTCAACACAGTGTGTTAGCTCATCTAGTTTCTCTAGGGTTGAGACTCAACACCAAGAAAAGTGTTCTTTCTCCTGCCCAGAGAACGACTTATCTAGGGTTTGTTCGGTTTTTGGTCACAAGGTGGGCACAATGGTTTCCCGCTTGAATCAAGACCATTCAGTATTCCCTGAGCAAAGTCAGGCTAGACCAAGATCTTACTGATCATCAGCACCTGAGTGTTAGGTCTAATGGCATCAGCATCCACGGGTTTCCCTTTGGGGTTGTTGCACATAAGACCGTTTCAGTTGTGGCTCAAAGCCAGAGGACTTAGGGCCAATCCTCAGGGAAAATAAAGTGGCGCGCCATGTGGCTTCGTACACTAACTATGTGGTTCAGACCCCGGTTTTTGCCTTGGGTCCCACTCTAGGCGTACCTTGTCGTCGCAAGTTGCTAACGACGGACGCTTCACTGACGGGCTGGGGTGCGGCCTTAAGTGGTCGTCCAGCCCAACGGGAATGGGAGGGTCATCAACTCAGTTGGCACATCAACTGCCTCGAGTTGACGGCTGTATTTCTGGCCCTGAAATACTTTCTCCCCCAATTGAGGGGCTGTCATGTCCTAGTGCGGGTGGACAGGACAGCTAAATATCCCCAGATATATAATCACCAGGGGGGTCTGTGCTCACGCTATCAGAATAGCGAGACAGATTTTTTCTCTGGGCTCAGAACAAGTTCCTGTCTCTCGAGCAGTGTACATTCAAGGGCGGTTGAATGTGGGAGCAGATTTACTATCCAGACAGAGTTACAGATGGGGGGGTGGAAACTCCACCCAGAAGTAGTCAAGCAGATCTGGATCAGATTTTACAGAACTGACCACAGGGAGTGGACCTCTTCGCCTCTTCTCAGACAGCGCAATGTCCCTGCTTCTCACTGTCACCCAGCCCCGCTGGGTCTGGATGTGATGGTTCATACATGGCCCAAAATGCGTCTGTATGCCCTCCTTCCAGTCGCTCTGCTCCTGGGAGTTCTAGCCGGGGTTCGCAAACAAGGGTCTTGCTTCTTATCGATAGCGCTCGGAGATAGTGTCTCTCCTCAACGGCTCGCCTTGGGCGATTCCGGCGAGGAGGGACCTTCTGTCTCAGGCAGAGGGCACGATATTCCATTCCAGGCCCGACCTGTGGAACCTTCATGTTTGGCCCCTGAAGGGCACCAACTGAGGGACACGGGGCTTTCGCCTGCAGTTATTGAGACCATCCTAAGTGCTAGAGCTTCCTCCACTCGGAAAGTTTATGCTAATAAATGGGGTGTCTTTGAAAGGTGGTGTACGACACAATGTAGATTCAGTCAACTGCCAGGTAACTTCAGTTCTGGATTTTCTGCAAGAAAAGTTGTCATCAGGCACCTGTCCCTCCACTCTCAGGGTTCATGTGGCCGCTCTTTCGGCTTGCCACGCCTTGGTGGATGGGGTGCCGCTCGGGAGACATCCTCTACTCGCTCGCTTCATTCGTGGGGTAGGCGGTTGAGGCCACCAGTTAGAACCAAGATCCCTTCATGGGACTTAGCTTTAGTCCTCGAGGGTCTGGTTGAGACCCCCTTTGAAACATTAGCTTGCCCCTCCACTCTCAGGGTTTATGTTGCCGCTCTTTTGGCTTGCCATGCCCTGGTGGATGGGGTGCCGCTTGGGAGGCATCTTCTGCCTGCTCACTTTGTTGTGCCAGGCAGTTGTGACCTCCATTAAGAGCCAAGATCCCTTCATGGGACTTAGTTTTAGCCCTCGAGGGTCTGGTTGAGACCCCCTTTGAACCTCTAGAATCAGCGTCTGATGAACTTCTGACTCTAAAGATGGTTTTTCTTATGGCTATAACTTCTCTGAAGAATTGGGGACATGCAGGCTCTGTCAATATCGCCATCCTGCTTAGACTTTGCCCCAGGTTTGGTGAAAGTGATTTTGCATCCCCACCCTGACTACCTGCCTAAGGTTCCTTTGTCGACTGTACATCCTGTCACTCTTGAAACATTCTGCCCTCTGCCGTTCACAACGCCGGATCAGGAGAAAATTAATCGACTGTGTCCAGTCCATGCTTTTCAGGCCTACGTCCACCGCACTAGCCAGTGGCGTAAGTCAGAGCAACTGTTTGTTTGCCATGGGGGCCGTAACAGAGGTTCTGCCACCATCAAACAATGTCACATTGGGTCAGGGATGCTACTGCTCTTGCCTATGAGGTGCGCGGTCAAGCTTTGCCTATAGGATTAAGGGCTCTCTCCACCAGGGGAGTCGCCTCTTCTACTGCGTTAGCAAGGGGTGCTCCCTTACAAAGTGTTTGTGATGCGGCAGGTTGGTCCTTTCCGCACACATTCTTAAGACTTTACAGCTTGGATGCTCATGCCACTCTGGGCTCTCATGTCCTTGAGTCGACATCACAGGCTAATGCCTGAGGCTTGGGGTTACTTGACTGTAACCCTGTTCCCTGATAAAGCGGAACGAGATGCTGCATTGCTAGGCCGTGCTGATGATGCTTCAGGACTGGTCTTCAAACAAAGAAGATCTGGTTTGCTCCAGCTGAAGCTCATCTATTTATAGCCTCGTGCAGCAGGTGCGCCTATGACGTCACCAGCCGAGGCTATAAATACCTCCGGGTCAATTTCATTGACGTGTTTTCACACTATTTTCACAGCTGGTTATGTTAAAGACATTTCCCATTTGCATAAGCTTATGCAGCATCTCGTTCCGCTTTATCAGGGAACAGGGTTACAGTCAAGTAACCACAAGTGATTCCGTAGCTGATGAAGAAATTTTTACTATGAAAACAACTTCCCCAGTGGACAATTAATACATCCATCTATCTATTTATCTATATATCTCCCTAATTATCTATCTATCTGTCTATCTAATTGCATCTATATCTGCTCCGCCAGACGGACACATTGACGAGAATATCAGTTTTGTAAATAATTTTGTTCTGTTTACCATATTATTTATGAGGATGAATTGCATAACATGCCAATATTATTGCAGAACATATTTCACTTTTTTTGTTTTGTTTTGCATTTCTGTTGTAATTTTCGTTTGATTTTGTTTGTTTTACACTGCAGATCGATCAAATGGGTGTTCGTGGCTGTTAATACTTGCTTTGTGAAGTCTTCAAGTTATTTATGAGAGGCAGTATTGCCATTTCTTTTACACAACGGTCTACAGTTTCACACACTTTCACGTGTTTCTTCCATCTACCGACGGTGTCACCATTTCTCATTTCACCCGTTTTTGTGCGTACGTCTGGGTCAGAGCTTGCGTGATGGACCGCACATTTTCCCGTCGAGTTTGCTTTTTATAAATACCAATTATTGCGTAGAGAGTGGCGTACGCCTTCTTTTGTGCGTATGCAACGTTTATAAATGAGGCCCCCGATCTGATCTGAGATTGTGTGTGTGTGTGTGTGTGTGTGTGTGTGTGTGTGTGTGTGTGTGTGTGTGTGTGTGTGTGTGTGTGTGTGTGAGAAACCCTAGTACATATTACAAAGATGGCATACATGAAAACACAACATTGTTTGGTGGTGTTAAAGTGAGAGTTAAAACCCTTGTCAGCTGAGGCTGAAAGAAGTAGGCCTACAACAACTACAGACAGACACAGACGTGTTTCTTCAAATAGCATGGTAGACATGTCATTGATTATTTTTGTCTTGTTTCCATATATAACAATTCATCAATCAAGATGCATTTACTGGATAAGTAAAATTACACTATTTGTTCTTGTTTTCTGGAAAATATAATCAAAACTTTTTGAGTTGTTGCTTATGACAAGCGCAATTTTCTGCTAATGTTGTAAGAAAAACCTTGTATCTTGTTTCTGTTTGAAATCTAGCAGCAAGATTTTTTTTCTGAGTAGATAATTTTGCTTGTTTTAAGCAAAAACTCGCTTGATTTTGTGTGTCATTTTACTTCTATTGTCTAGTAAAAGCATCTTGATTTAAGAATTTGTAGATATTTGGGCTAGAAACGAGACAAAAAATAGGTAATAAATAAGAAAAGCATTTATTTAGCAGCATATTGCATTGCATTAATAGTAAATAATTGATTAAACAGATTAAATATCTAAACTGCCTCCTTGTCTTTATTAGTTATTTGTCTAACATTACAGAATTCATTAATTCACATATTGTTAAGGTCAATATAGACTAAAAACCTTAAAATGCCCTTGGTCATTGTTGTTTCTGTGTGTAGGCTGCTATTACCTGTAAGTATATCCATATTGTAACAAATGCTATAATTATATTACAATAACTGTTACTTCTTCAGGCCAAGTACAAGTTAGAATCAAGACAAGAGCTTTAAAGTCTAAACCTTCCTGAATTATTGATCAATACAGGAAAATTTTAAGTAATGTTCTTTAAGTAAAATGATGTCAAACCGATAAGGTTTTAGGTGCTTTAATAATATAAAATACATGCAGTTATGTTATTAACCAACTTTGCATGTGGATCCACAAAAGAACATTTAGCAAAAAAAAAAAAAAAAAAAAAAAAAAAAAAAATATATATATATATATATATATATATATATATATATATATATATATATATATATATATATATATATATATATATATTTTTTTTTTTTTTTTTTTCTAAATGTTCTTTTGTGGATCCACATGCAAAGTTGGTTGTTTTTTATATATATATATATATATATATAAAACAACCAACTTTGCAAATAAAATATATATATATATATATATATATACTTTGCAAATAAAATATATATATATATATATATATATATATAAAAAAAACAAGCATACAAATAAATTTCATGAGGGAGCATGCCCTTGGACATTGCTAAACTACGCCCAACCCCTTCATTGTTTTAACATTTAAATGTCTTACACCACTGTTATGTCCACTGGCCACAGCAATAAATACTGTATTTTTGCAATTCCACAAGTCTCTCCATTTCCAGTGTAGCCTATGGCCTATTCATTAACAATATGCAAATTCAATGCATGGTTGAGAATTGGTATGCTAATATATACTATAAATTACAAAAAAATAAACAGTCCAATGCTGCTTAAACACTTAATTTACTTTTTCTTTTTGTAGGACATTACTGTTTCTTTTTCTTTTTCTGTTGAAGCAAGGCCATACAATTGCAAAAACTGCTGAAATACTGGGATGCTCCTCATCATTCCTGTACAAGAAGTCAAAGTTGATGGGTATTCCTGTTAGAAGTATGCTATCTGCAATAGATGATGGTGAACTAGAACAACATGTGAGGCAACTTCAGAGCCAATACCCTAATTCTGGAAATGAGGTAATTGGTGGTCTTTATCTTTAGGCTGTATTTAATTCAAATTTGTGTGCCATTGTTTTGTGAAAATTATGTCGATTTAGATCTTTTGGAAAATCTGTTTCAGATGATAAGAGCCTTGTTGCGTGCACAGGGTGTGTTTGTTACACGGTCCAGGGTGCGTGAGATGTTGGCACGGGTGAATCCTACTGCTGCTGCAAGGAGATGGAGCCGGACAGTTGCAAGACGTGTTTATCATGTACCTTACCCCAATAGTTTGTGGCACATTGATGGGAACATTCGTCTCATAAGGTTATTATTACCAGACTTGTCATACTTTTTATATTTTGAACTTCAGCAATTGAAAAACTGGAGTTTACAGCTGTATTGTTTCCATACTACTGTTAATGCAATTTTCAAGTAATATATATATATATATATATATTTTTTTTAACCTTTCTAGATGGGGCTTTGTGATTCATGGTGCAATTGATGGCTACTCCCGTCTGATTACTTACCTCAACTGCAGCACAGACAATCGTGCCACAACAGTGCTTTCTCAGTTTTTGAAGGCAACATGCCTCTATGCCCTACCGTCAAGAGTCAGATCTGACCATGGTGGTGAAAACATCCTTGTGGCTTTATTCATCCATCTAGTTCAAGGACTTGAACACAGAGGTTTCATAACCGGACAATCAGTGCACAATCAGATAATTGAACACCTTTGGCGTGATGTATTTTTGCATGTGCTGCAGAACTTTTACCTTATGTTCTACTCTTTAGAAGATTCAGAGGTTCTAAACCCAGATGATGATGTCCACAGACTTTCACTGCATATTGTTTATCTTCCTGAGATTCAAAAAAGACTGGAGCAGTTTAAACAGGCCTGGAACCTCCATCCGTTACGAACAGAAAATAATCGCACACCAACTCAACTCTGGACAGAGGGAATGCTCAAAAACATGGCAACAGACAGCTCAGCTGTCAACAATGTGTTTGGGGAAAATCCCTACAGCAACCAAAACATTGATGCCATCCTAATGCAGTATGGAATTCAGACACTGCCTACACTTGATGAGGAAGAGTTCCCATCTGTTATTGTAGAACCACCTCAACTCATCCTCACTCAGCAACAACAGACATCTGTACACAATGCAATCCAACACATTTCTGATCTAAAGATAAAATATCAAACTTGCTGTACTGCAATTGTCAGTATTTTGCAAACTCATGTATAGTACAATTCCAAGCCCAGAGAAAAAAGTTTATTGGCTGCATATATTATCCAGGACGGAAAGACATTTTTAGTTCAACATGCAGTTTAAAGTAATATTTTCTTTTAAAATAAGACGTATGGGCGGTGCAGCTGCAGCTGATGGAGCTAAAGCCAGGTGTGCTAGATTAGCTAACAGCACTAGCGCTGTTGGTGTTGTAGTATTGTTGGCTGACAATATGTTTATTGTTCCTTTCTGCTCCCATTGTGTTATGATTTATGTATAAAGTGGAAAAACATCAAATTAGTATGAATGATATTTAAATGTTGCATAAAATTCTTAATGTATGAAAAACATGAAACATTTTAAGGTTTAAAAAAAGTGGAGAAGGATCTTATTTTGAATGGGATTGAAAACATAAATAATAATAATAATAAAAAGAATAAACTGGCAATGTATGAAAAATATGGAATGTTCATTGGCTTGAATGTGGATTTTAGGTTAACAGTGGAGCAGAGGTTTAACTGCCAAAAATACCTTAACATCAATCCACTATTCAGAACAGAGAAGTCTCATGATGGGGACAGTTTACTACGGCAAGCTGTTGAGGTTGATGGCCAGAGGAGTCTGACAGACGCTGGAGTGACAGAAGTCAGAACAAATGAACATAAACTGTACTGTTTATACACAGCAGTAAAAGTTTCATGCGTCACCATGTTATACAGTTTATTAGATCACATTTGCTTGTACATGCTTCTGTCTAGACTCTTCTGGTCATCATCCTTCACAGAACGCATCTGGTTAAACATCAGCTTCCAACTCTGACAGAACTACAAGGCTTTTCATTTGCCTTGTCTGTATTCTCTTTGTATATTTATCAACATGTACATAAGCCAAACATAGACTGTTGTGTAATTTGATCAAATTAATTGAATTATAAGCCCAGGAAATCCTTTAAGTAAAGTCCATTTTATTTGACCAATCTCAGTATCACCATAGTAATCTTGAATTAAGCCTAATAAATGTTCTGTGAAACATGAACATAAAATGTATTCATTATTAAAAATCACTATAAAAGTACTTTTTTTTTTAACAATTAAGTTAAACAATACATTTGAGTTAACTGAAAAACTCAATATTGAATAACATCCAAGCAACTTAAGTGAACTGTTACTTATGCAAAGTGAAAAGTATTACTGCATCTTCTAAAACACCATCTGAACCATTGACTTGATTCAATACAGAATTCTATCAAATAACTTGCGCACAAATATAGCTAGAGTTAACACTGAATTCCAATTAATAGGATTTACAAATAGTAACTTCATGCAAGTCCAAAAGTTGGAGCTTGCAAAATTCCATCCATCATGTATTGCTTGAAGGTTTCGTAGGAAGAATGCAGTGGCAGACGAAGTACAAGAGAACAAGTATTCGCTTCCGGAAAGATCTTGTTGACCTCATGAAAGAACTGGATTTGTGGGCGTTGTGGGAATCCCAGTGGTGGCACTGTTGAGGCTCCAGATGTAAACTCCAACACCTTCTCCAGGGTGACTGGACTGCATTCTCCTTCTGGAACACAAGGTGGTGAGAAGTTATTCAGACCCCTTAAAACATTTTTAGGCCACATCGCCTAGCCCTAGTTTTTTGTATACATTACTTGGGAGGAATTTGGAAGTTGCACACTGACTAAGGACTTTTTTGGTAAAATATTACACCACATTATGAACAAGTTTAAGAGAGCTACCCATGTTCACACAACCAGACTTCACAGTGAGTGTTTACATGGACAATACTCCGATATTAATTAACTCCTGATTAAGACAATACTCTGATTTTAAGAAGCTACCAGGTAAACAGTGATTTCTTATTACCTTAATCTGGTTAATCATACTCGAAGTAAACGCAAATCAAATTAAGACATGAGTATGCCCATTTTAGGTCGCATTAAGTGTGTATGCATGTCTGTAACGCTCTCTGATAATCTACTATTAATGTTGTGTTGGAGTTTGCCGCATTGTGACAGGACACATGCACATCAGGTAAGTGCAGAGGGGAAGGCTTTGGGGGAAATCAAGCCTTTTAAAAAAAATGATTTAAGTGCCCCTCTCAACAATGATCAATAGTGGCCAATAAAACAGAATTTGTAGTATAATTAATATAACGCATACAAAACAGTAGCCTAACGAAGCGCTCAAATGTCAGAAAATTCCTGCTTATTTTTTTACGTATTTGTCAGTCTGAAATGTCGTTGCCATGATCTGTGGCTATGATTCGTGTCTTGCTTCAATGCTCATCCTGACACCGCCATAAAAAAACAACAACAAAAAACCCCACTAATTTTTATAAAGAAACTGTCCAACAGCAACACCCGCAGGTAAAGTTATTTTTCAGACCACCCAAAGTCACGTTATGAATGGACGGCCAGCGTAGCATGGCGATGTAATGACGTGCCATTAACCGAGCCATGTTCTATAACATGTAAAACATGAACGGAATTTTCTAAAAGCAACTCATGTAAACACCTTAATCAGAATATTCTCTTTTTCAGATTAAGGTCAATAATTAGATTACTGCGGTCCATGTAAACGTAGTCGGTGTCACTTCAAATACAGCATTATCAGCATTTATTTTCCTGCCAACCAGGACAACAAAATGACCACTAATAATTGTACTTATAAAGTCCATGTTATTATAACTTGTACAATACATAGTATACCTTCAATATCGATTAACCAGTCACGCCAAAAGCATATTGTTGCATTTTCTTGGTTTCTCCTGTTGTTGCCCTGCACAGAGAAGTCCACCTCAAATAAAGAGCATAGGTCCTTCGCCTGGAGTGGAATCTCCTCACTGACAAACATGCTGTAGAACACTGCCGGATTGTTCCTCAGCTCCTCCAGTAAACCAAGGGTTTTTAACCCCTCAGCAAACCTATAAAAACATGTGACAATGTGTGAATCGTCCTGGGCCAATGACAGTTGCATTTTCCAGACAGATAAGACAGGCGAGGCACTTACTGGTCCAAGGCAGTTGCCAATCTCCCATTGACAAAGTAGTCTGCAGCGGACTGGACAAGGGAGTCCTTCTCCTCCAGGCTGGACACATGTCTTAAGGCACCTATAATGCTGAGACTATCTGCTGCCTCTGCAATTGCAGCGTTCGCCTCTCGGACTGCTGTTGCTTCCTGTATCTAAAAAGAAAAAAAGTGAAATACAGAACAAAAAGAGAAAGACAAAGAAAGAAATTGGCTTGTAAGGATAGCATCCCTAGATAAATGAGATGTTTAAGCAATATAGCAGTCCCACTTGCATCTGAACACGTTTGAAGCGATTCATTATTAAGTTAATAGAAAAAAAGTACTGTACTTAATAGTTACAGTACTGTACATTCAATGTATAACATCTGTCGTGGCAAAATTTCTACTATCGCCGCATTACTGAATAAGAGACAAAACCTTGCCCAATTGTCTTTATAAAGATTTAATTTCTTGCAAGAAATGAGTCACAGTCATACAGCCATCTTCAATGTCTGCAGAGTGCACTAACTAGACATAACAGCACTCAGCTTTTTATCAGTTTCCCAAACAAAGTCACTCCTCCTGTAAATTTCCACACATGACAAGAAAAGCAGCACTTGCTCAAATCCAAAGTGTGCTGTTCATTTTAACTCTGATCCCCACGTTTAGGCCATCCTGACCCCTGAGTGTAGAACGTGTTCTCTATATTCTGTATATGACCTTTTAACCAGTAAGCTGGTTCTGTATGAATATATGCAAATCAATAAACATTTCATGCGCAATGTTTAATGTATAGCTATGATTAAATTTTTCCATAACACATCTTTCTCCTGCTTACTTTTATTAAAGAGCACCTATCATGGCATTTAAAATGTTCCAAATATTGTTTTAGAAGTCCCCAACAACAGTTTTGCATGCATGCAATGACAAAAAAGACTTTAGTTTTCTTATAATATGCATTTATTTTTACCTGTTTTGACAGCGATTCTCAAATGATTCCTTTAGTGATTCACTTTTCAAAACCCCGCCTTTACGTGACGCTATCTGCGCTGATTGGTCCGATGACCCAGTCAGTTGTGATTGGTATAGTCTGTGCAGATATTTTCGGAAACGGAACGCCCATCAAAGTCTTATAGTGACAGTAATTTGTTAATATGTGTCAGGAGTTATGAATATGAAAACCGCGTCTGTACCGTTTGATTGTAATATGAGCCTCAGCTGATCTCATTCATAAAAAAACTCCTCTATTCTCCTCACGAAGACTCGCGACAAATCAACATCCCTCAGGGCTTTTAGTTCAAAAGTGTGCAGATGAGGAGACATATTGATAGATTCTCATATGTCTGTGTCGAATTTCTAAACAGAGGAGTATTTTTTATTCAATACTTCCTCAAAATGCGCAGATATAGCCTAATCATGAGCGATTGAGTCTCTTATGTGTTGTTTTCAATTCATACTGGCAGCCGGAGGGCGCTCTGTGCACATGTAGTCCATATATGGTACAGACAGACGAAGAAGAACCATGTGCCATAATAAAAGTCCATAATAAAAGCTTCCTGAGATCGCGAAACATACATTTGAAGACTAATAAACACTCAATCGCGACGATGTATGGTTTGTCTTCAAGCCACTTAGTCTTCAAATGCTCATCCTTGGGCAGATGAAAAAAGCACTTCAGAACACAGCGTCTCGTCGCCATGATGTTTTCTAGTTTTCACTGGCGTCTTGGAGCGCAATAAGTGGGCGTATCGTATTCAAATAACTTGACAAGTTGACGTCATCTAGTCAGAGAAAAAGCTTCGGTCTTCTAACGATTCTTAAAAATGACTCAGAGTCGACTCTTACTTTTGAAAGAAAATAACTATATATACGGTGCACTGTCATATTTCAAGCTATGCAGGATGTTTTTGTTCACTTAGATCTATGTTACACACTACATGAAAGGTAAATTTCAAAATTCCATGATAGGTGCTCTTTAACCGTTCCCTGAAAGTATGGTCACCAACTTCATCCACTGTGGCCGGGGGTGTTGGTATCCCACAGATTTGATGGAAAAGCCTTTCAGAAAAGAAGTGTGGACCGACTCCTCCATGGACAACACATACAGCAATCATTTTTGCCACCCACGTGTAAAGTTTAGTCTGCAAAGCTAAAATTAAAGACATAACAGTAAAAATATTGCTCTGCTGTAATGATTCGTAATGTAATACCTTAAAAGGCTATGATTAATATTAGTGCTTTTAAAAATAACACTATTGCACCTTTCAAAACACGTAAAAAGGTGTTTCAGTACATTAAAAGACAAATAAATTGAGAAGCATGAAAAATCCTAGCCAAGAATTAACAAATTAAGGCAAAATTCAATAAAATACACCGGATGAAATCCGCCCAACATAGACAAACAGAATAAATTTATATATATATATATAAATAAATCAGACAGGAGAGCAATAATTTTTAGATGGGTTTTCGCATGCATATTTCTAGAATTCTGCCAGTTTAATTAGGACAGTCAGAATAATTTGGGCTTCCCTACCTTGAGTATCAAGAGACAACTGCCGGGCTCTCTCATGTCCCTCAAAGATATTTGACTGGTGGACAGCCCTCATCAACAGCCTTAGGTACTCTCTTGTCGGGCCGCCGTCATCAACTTCCCCTTCACCATTGTCATCTTCATCCACAAACACAACATCCAATTTTGCTTCAGGGTTGAAGAACCTACGCTTGAACGAAAGTTTAAAGATTTAAAACTAAAACCCTACACTCCTAAGAAAATTGTATATGACGAAAGAATAAAGAGCCTGGTCCCACTCACAAGGCCACACATTTGAGCATCTGGGCATAATGTGAAAGAACATTTATATACAAAAAATGGTGTAGCTTAGCCTCTGGATGCACCACCCAGATCCTCACACCAACCATAACTACCACTGCCCAATTTCAGATAGCTGATGCAAAAGGATTCATTGGGTGGTATTCCTGGACATTTTTAAAATGATGCCTTGGCATGAGAAAGTGTTGCATATGTGTAACTATTAAAATGGCTACATGGAAACTTATGAAAATGCATAAAAAACTGCTCTACAATCATAATCTACAATCTTAATAAATGCCAAATGTATTATGTCAAATGTTTCCCAATATAGCGACCGTATAACAAATGGGACCAGACAGGATCAAGCCAACATAAAATTCAATGCAGCTCATACCATAGCTTTCCTTGCAAGGTGGTTATATAATAAGGAGGCGTAAAAGTATATGACACTCAATTCTTATGTGCTTCAATCTCATATTCACCTAATCCAAGTTTAGCCAGTTCATCAAGTTCTTTTGTGGGGGGCAGAAAACCATTATCTGGCCCTGGAAGGAGGAAAAGTTGTGCTTGCCAAATAGGATTTTCCCTGCGGCCACCAGATCCTCCTGTAAACACAAACAATTGCATCAGCAATCATTTTTGGCTAAAATGTTTCAATGTTTCCAGCAAATTGTTTGACACAAATTGTATTCATTAGCATTAGCCTGGGGGGTGGGTTGGTCAATGTTTGTGATCATGCTTTTTTTTTTACATTCTGAATTTTAAAAAAAAGGTAGCAAAATGCTTCCTTGACTTCTCTTTCTAACACAATATTAGTCTGTAATTTAGTTATATACCTCTTTGTGTATTTGAATGTAAATGCCTTTTCTTAGTCATATTGAAGATTTGTATAGATGGTTTTATGCTCTAAACATGTAGGCCATCTGTAATTGTGCTTTGTAAATATTAAAACAATGTTAACTGAATGCGATGTGTAATTATTACATAAACAAGCTAATTTATCTTGGTATTAAGTATGATAATTTTAAAACAGAAAATGTGTTAACTGCATAAAATTAACCCAGCTGAAACCAACATAGTGTGTTTCACTCGACTGATATCAACATTGTTTCAGCATAAGGTACACTTAAAAAAATGCTGGGTTAAAAACAACCCAAGTTGGGTTGAAAATGGACTAACCCAGCAATCGGGTTGTTTTAACCCAGCGGTTGGGTTAAATGTTTGCTTAAAACAACCCAACCGCTGGGTTAGTCCATTTTGAACCCCACTTGGGTTATTTTTAACCCAGCACTTTACTTTGCAAGCAAACCATCTGCGTAGATTAACCGGCATGTTAGTTTTGAATGGCGCATCTGATGGATGCCATGAGTAAAAGTTGATTCTATGCCAGTGTGCAATCTGGGTGTATCCCGAAAGTTTCAACCTAAATGAATAAAAGGTCTTAGAAAGCATGTAAAAACAGTTTGACTGTGTGCATTTATCATCATCATCATCATCATGCAAAAACACTTAAAAAAAACTAAACTATTTCTAACAACAAATTCTAAAACTCGATAAGAAATACTATTTGAGATTGTTTAAATGTTTATTCAAATCCACCTTTAAAAAAAATAAAATAAATTG
Organism: Gobio occitaniae; assembly: GCA_033150135.1. Classification (NCBI taxonomy): domain Eukaryota; kingdom Metazoa; phylum Chordata; class Actinopteri; order Cypriniformes; family Gobionidae; genus Gobio; species Gobio occitaniae. Next base: position 203,278 of record JARQWZ010002525.1, read on the forward strand.
CATTAAATGTGTCCAAAAGACAATTAGGGAATTCACAAGCCTCTCCATAGAGACCTCTAGTGGTTACATCAGTACATCCACGGTTGAATGTTTGATTAAATAATTCCAACAGAGGAACAGAGGACACTAATCTGCCTTCAAAAAAAAAAGTTTTGTGAAGGCCTAGTCTCCATTTCAACCTGAAAAATGTATATCTCTATATATCTATATATCTATATCTATATATATATCTATATATTGTCATAATGAGTCTCGGAGTCAAATGCAAGTTCAATGTTTATTTAGAAGTTACAAAGAGAGGTCTAGGCAAGACACATATCACACTCCACAGAATTGAGTCCACATGCGGCGTCCCACGACGTAATCCACTCTGGTGGGTAACCGGAGAGAAATCCTCACTTTGAATGACTGACGAAATACTCCATGCACTGGACAGAAGACGAGGCAGCGCCTGGTAGAAAAGACAGCTCGCCGAACTCAGGATGAAACTGGATCTCGCCTAAAAACGAAGCGCACCAGTCACACCGGCAAAGCAGGGCAGAGTTCTCTCAAGGACAAGTTCACGAATACCACAAGCGTGTGAATTCCGGGCGTTGACAAGCCTCCGGATGCCTGCGACCGAACCAGCGAGTAACTGAAGAGACAGAAACCAGGACCTCCAACTGGACAGAACAGAGACTGAGACCAACCAAAAAACAATGAGCACGCAACGAGAGACAGGACAAGGTGCTATAAAAAGGTAATTAACTGATGAGACACGACAGGTGAACAATTAGTGAAACGAGTGGGAGGGACCAGTGAACCCGTGAGGAACCACCACCAACAGGTAAGAAAATACATACACACACACACACACACATGATCACCCAGGAGTCCTGACAGTACCCCCCCCCCCCCCATGACCGGCACCGGACGGGCATGGAGGAGACTCACCCTGTCGCCGACGGAGATCCTCGATCAGAACAGGGTCCAGTATATCCCGGGCCGGAACCCAGCACCTCTCCTCCGGACCGTAACCCTCCCAGTCCACTAAATACTGAAAACCTCTGCCCCTGCGACGAGAATCTAGTAATCTCCTAACAGTATAGGCAGGAGCACCATCCACTAGACGAGGGGCGGGGGGTTTAGGGGCAGAGACAGGGGGATTGTTCCGGGCAAAAATCACAGGTTTACATATGAAAAACTGGGTGAACCCGACCAAGAATAGGAGGTAACTTAAGCTTGACCGCTACCGGACTAATGACCTTAGAAATACTGTATGGCCCAATGAAACGAGGAGCCAGCTTACGAGAAGGCTCACGGAGAGGCAGATCCTTGGTGGAAAGCCATACCTTTTGTCCACACACATAACGGGGTGGAGGTCGCCGGTGACGGTCAGCCGCAGCTTTGGTTCGTCTGGAGTTTTGTAATAAGAGTGATTTAGCTTTCCTCCAAGTGCGTCTGCACCTGCGCACGAAAGCTAAAGCAGACGGAACCACTGCGTCGGGCTCCTGTGATGGGAAAAGGGGAGGTTGATATCCGACAGATAATTCGAACGGAGACAAATTAGTGGATGCGACGGGAAGAGAATTATGAGAGTACTCGACCCAAGGAAGCTGTTGGCACCAAGAATTCGGATATTTAGACGACAGACAGCGAAGCGTTCGACCGAGATCCTGATTAGCCCGTTCGCATTGCCCATTGGTCTGCGGATGATAACCAGAAGACAAGCCTGTCATTGAAGACAAGAAGACAAGAAAACAAGAAGACATTGCTGAGACACGACAGGTGAACAATTAGTGAAACGAGTGGGAGGGACCAGTGAACCCGTGAGGAACCACCACCAACAGGTAAGAAAATACATACACACACACACATGATCACCCAGGAGTCCTGACATATATCTCTATATATATAGATACAATTATTGCATCCAAATTAATAAGTTCATCAAATCATCTCAATACAAAAGACTGTAAAATAAAATATATTATTGAAGAAAAATAAATTGCATTGTTTTACTGGGGTGGAGTTAAATTTTTAGGTGTCTTGTCCGGAAAGACAACCAGAAAAACTCCCAAATGAGGACATAACATTAAAGGGTTAGTTCACCCAAAAATGAAAATTATGTCATTAATTACTCACCCTCATGTCGTTCGACACCCGTAAGACAAATTAAGATATTTTTGTTGAAAGCTGATGGCTGAGAAAGGCCTCCATTAGCATTCAGTACATTTACACTCCAAGACCCATTAAAGGCACTTAAAACGTCGTTACAAAATCCATCTCACCACAGTGGCTCTTCAATAATTTTACGAAGCGACAAATAGTTTTTGTGCGCAAAAAAAAAAAATCAAAATAACGACTTTATTAAACCTCTTCTTGTCTTCCGTGTGTGCCTCCACGACGCAACAAACCTCCTTAACGAGGGTGAGTAATTAATGACAATTTTCATTTTTGGGTGAACTAACCCTTTAACTTGCTTAGGTGAGAGAAAAAAAAAAAGTATTCCGTTTTTTTATATTTTCCGTTGGAAATATAATTTTAAACGAACGGTTGACTCGAGTGCATTCACAAAAATGCATTTTGGCAACAGTTTTGCTTTAAGTTAGAATATAATTAAACAGCTACCCCAAACTTCTGCTAGCACATTAACAATTCTGATGTTAAAAAATAAAACTTACCCCGAACTCGATGAACTTGCCGGCGAAATAGTTGTCTTGTTGTAGAAAGTAATGAATTATCATTTCTTGCTGCCAGCTCCTGTCTAGCACGGGTTGCAGCATTAAAAAGACAATTAAAAACACTTTCTGGCTGCTCCGACATTGTGCTAATCAGTCAAGTCAAGTCAAGTCAAGTCAACTATATTTATATAGCGCTTTTAACAATGTAGATTGTTTCAAAGCAGCTTTACAGTGTTAAACAGGAAAATAATGCAGCATAATTTTATTCAGCTGTATAGCCATTCTGGAAAAAACGCTGATGTCATCAGTTCATTTCAATTATCATACAGTGACAGTGTGGGCTTTAGATCAATAATTCGATCAGTAATTTAGTTTAAATGGTTAATTTAGTTTATTATTTCGATTTATTTCGATGTTTAGTTGAAAAATGTAGTGTCCCCAACTGAGCACGCCAAGCCAGAGGCAACAGTGGCAAGGAAACCAAAACCCCATTAGGTGACCTAATGGAGAAAAATAAACCTTGGGAGAAACCAGGCTCAGTCGGGGTGCCAGTTCTCCTCTGGCCAATTAACAAACAGCGTATTATTATTATTATTCAGGCAGCTTTACAGCTCGGAGGTCATAATAGATCAGAATATTCGAGGGACCGGGGGCAACATGCTGGAGACGGGTTTATTGAGGATGACATATCGATTTAAGTATTATTTAATTGTAATATTCGAACAATCTGAGTCAACACGCCGGAGACGGGTTTATTGAGATGACGTGTCGATGAGGCAGTTGCAGGGGGAGGATAATCACGGTCTCTGCAGACACTTCAGGGTCCTGTGTTGGTCTTCTCTGGGCGCAGCTCCACCATCTGAACTGGATACGGCCCGGATCCGGCTGACTGGAAATACAGATATCTACAATTCAGTTGCAGATATCCACTGTGTGAATTACGGATATCTGCAACTGAATTGTAGATATCTGTAATGATAAACCCCATACAAATGAATGGCAAACATGACGTCATTTGTCCTAGGAAGAATGTCTTTGTTGATATCTGAAATTACAATAATGGATAGGAAGAATGTAGTTGCGGATATCTGAAATGTTCTTTTGGACTAGGCAAAACTGAATTACAGATATCTGCAACACATATCCAGTATAGCTTTTAAATGTTAAAATGGCTTGCCATAGACGAGCGTATACACGTTAGTTCTCCTCTCTGTTTGCTAAGCAATCATAGTGCCTGTGAAGGCAGCTGCGGAAGCCACATCATGCCCAGAGGGAGTTACCATGTGGAGAATATACGTATGGGCTGGCCGTGGGCAGCACAACATACGGAAGTCCCAGGGGTGGCCCCGGCCAATTAGTGGAGGGGGACAACATGTACCTGGGACGGCAGAGGAGACGGGCTCGCCGTAAGGAGCCGTACCGTGGAAGAATACACATATGGGACTGCCGTGGGGGTCACTACATATGGAACTCAGCCTAACACAAGTTCCACCAATGCATACGAGTGTTAGACCTGGCGTCGAACGCTCCGCCACGTCCGACTGCCGTGGGTTGCGGAGGACTCAACAGGGTTCGCCGATCCGGGGAACTCGACTGGAGCAGAATAAGCGCACGCATCCGTCTACCATAGGGAAGGGAATGGCACAGCAAGCCGACACTAGAACAGGCATTTCGGTGTTACTGACTTAGGTAAGCACGACTTAATCGTCAGGTTCCTCAGAGGTGCGAGGAGACTGAATCCTCCTCGTTCAACCTCGTTACCCGCTTGGGACTTAGCCCTGGTGCTTAGAGCACTTCAGGGTCCTTCATTTGAGCCTTTGCAGTCTGTTGAGCTAAAAATCCTGTCCATGAAGACAGTTCTCCTGACGGCATTGGCCTCAATCAAGAGGGTAGGGGACCTGCATGCACTTTCGGTCGACGAATCGTGCCTAGAATTCGGGCCGGCCAACTCTCACGATGTCCTGAGACCGCGGCCTGGATACGTGCCCAAGGTTCCTACCACTCCCTTTCGGGACCAGGTAGTGAACCTGCAAGCGCTGCCTTCGGAGGAGGCAGACCCAGCCCTAGCTTTGTTATGTCCCGTCCGCACTCTTCGCGCTTACGTTGACCGGACTCAGAGCTTCAGAACCTCACAGCAGCTTTTCGTCTGTTACGGAGGCCAGCAGAAGGGAAAGGCTGTCTCCAAGCAGAGGTTAGTCCACTGGATAGTGGATGCCATTGTCTTGGCTTACCAGTCCCAAGACGTGCCTTGCCCGTTCGGGTTGCGAGCGCACTCCACAAGGAGTGTAGCTTCCTCCTGGGCGCTGGCTCAAGGCACCACGCTGACAGATATATGTAGAGCTGCAGGCTGGGCGACACCTAACACGTTCACTAGATTCTATAGCCTCCGTGTAGAGCCGGTATCTTCCAGCATCCTCGCCCCCAGTGGCCAGCAGCGCTAAGTGCCCGTCCTCTGGGCCGGATACATGCGTCTATTCGCTCCAGTTGAGTTCCCCGGAAACGGCTAACCCTGTGAGTTCCTCCGTCACCCCTTTGGTGTCAGACGTTGCGGCCGTCTGATGCCAGGCCTGCACCCGTATGCTTGTGGAACGAGTGTGTAGGCTGGGTTCCATATGTAGCTGTCCCCTAACGGCTACCCCATATGTGTATTCTCCACAGTATCTGCTACCCCAATGGGCTAGTCCTGTGTCTTTTCCAGGACAGAGCCCGCTCTGTCGTCTTTGGGCGTGTTCTTTCCCCCCTGGGACCAGGGTGGATCCACCCCAGAGACTTCCATATGTCGTACTACCCCGATAGGTTAGTCCTTATGTGTATTCCATCTCTCCTTCCATTGAAGGACGTGGCTCCGCAGCGTACCATCTCCCGAGATGGCACGTTTTCCCAGCGTTATCCAATAGTCACACTGAGTGGGTCTTGCAGGAACAGCAGTGACTGTCCTTCCCTGCCCGGAGCCCTGACTCCCACTCTAACATAGGAGTGGTCCAGCGAGCTCAGGACGCTGGAAGGGCCAGCTTCCCTGGCGTGTTGGTAGGGTTCCCAATTCGTCGGTCAGTTCCGACGTACGTCGAACGTGACCGACTGAAAGGGAACGTCTCGGTTACGTATGAAACCCTCGTTCCCTGAAGGAGGGAACAGAGACGTACGTCCCGTCGCCAGGTGCTGTGCTTCAGCTGAAGGCCCGAGTAACTTATCTCGAAGTAGATTTGTCTTTGAAAACAGATCCCAATTCGTCGGTCAGTTCCGACGTACGTCTCCGTTCCCATCCTTCAGGGAATGAGGGTTACATACGTAACCGAGACGTTTTCTCGAACACGACTTTTTTCTCAAACTTCGTTTTTTCTCGAAACAACTTTCTCAAAATTAACAAGTTTTTTCTCGAACACAACTTTTTCTCACAATTTTACACGTTTTTTTCTTGAACACTAATTCTATCTCAAAATTAACACGTTTTTTCTCGAACACAACAACAACAATCTCCCTGTTAGATCAATCCGTAGGCCTGTCCGGCCTCCTTATTACTTTGAAACACAAGTACTTGATAGATCCTTGATTTGAGCAGTTAGACTCCCCTCGCTAGCAAGGGTTGTAAAGCGCTATGCTGAGTATTGCTCTCTGGGATACCCGTCTCTGAGATCCGGGCTAAGAAGGACTGCCAGTTTTTCAGTCCCTTAGTCTGGTAGCCTCACTGAGGCACCATCCAGAGGCTCTGTTTCCGAACAGACAGGGTTGGCCAAAGCAAAGTGTCCAAACATTTAGGGCACCAGGTCAGGCCTCCCTGGTGGCACTCGGGTGAATATGTTCCCCAGGTAGTGATTTGGCTGGGGTTCCTTCGAGTCCCCTAGCCACATTCCCTTAAAGGGACCCCTTCTGTTGAAGTAGTTGGTCCCAGGCCTTTGAGCAGTCTAAATAGGACCTCATGCAGTTGCATTAAGGTTCCTCTTTAGGCGTATAGCTTGGGCTATGACCGTAGGGGATGCTGTCACTGACAGCCCAGTGTGACCTGAGGGGGAGTGGCTCAGGTTTTTCAGTTGAATTTACTTGTGCTGACAGTCGTCACTGCCAGTGGGCAGACACTCCCCTCAGCACTGTTCATTCCCCGTAGCGTCTTTCCCACGCAGCGCGAGTTCCCTTTCGAAAGAGAATGTCTTGGTTACGTATGTAACCTCTGTTCCCTGAGAACAGGGAACGAGACGCTGCGTCGCCTGCCATGCCTCGGGCCTGTCTGCCATACAGTCCCTTCAGACGAGAAGATGTGTATGTGTGGGCAAGGCGCCCTTATATACTTCTGGGTCGCACGTTGATGACGTCATGGGCTGTCGTCGGTCAATAAGTTTGCCGTGATTCGATAGTCTGTCAAGCTGAGGCGTTCCCCGTAGCGTCTTTCCGACGCAGCGTCTCCTTCCCTGTTGTCAGGTAACAGAGGTTACATACGTAACCCAAGAAGTTTTTTCTCGAACACAACATTTTTCTCAAAATTCTTTTTTTCTCGAAATTTAATGTTTTTTCTCAAACACAACTTTTTTCTCAAAATTAGTTTTTTATCGAAACAACATTTTTATCTGAATTTTACACGTTTATTCTCAAACAAGACTTTTTTCTCAAAATTAACAAGATTTTTCTCGAACACGACTTTTTTCTCAAAATGTAACACGTTTTTTCGCAAACACAAATTTTTTTTTCTCAAAATGTAACACGTTTTTTTCTTGAAACACAACTTTTTCTAAACATTTTACACGTTTTTTCACAAACACAACTATTTTCTCAAAATTTATTTTCTCAAACTACGATTTTTATTTGCGACGCTGAAGTGCTTTTGCTCATATCGAGTTTATCAGTTTGACTACCAGTGAAATTATGTGAGATAAGTCCACGATATTCCCTGCCAAGGCCTGCTGGTTAATCACACAATGATAATTGTGCCGGTGCTCCATCTGTGGTAATTGATACCAGTTTATGAATGGGGATATCATTTTCTCTTACATATTTTTAAAACTCATTGTACATATCCTCACCTTGCGTTCTCGCCTTTAAGTGCAAAAGAGTGAGGAGAGTCCTCTTTTGTTGTAAAATCCTGGAAAGACATTCTGACAAAAACATTAAGCTGAGCTGTGTCCACTGCATCCAGGTATTCGTCGAACTGCAGTGAAAAGTATTCACAAAGTGACAAGTCCTTTAACACCGATCCACATCCTCTGACAGTGACTTGACCCTCCTTGTCACTGATGCAGGACCGAGAGGTACAGCACGGAGTGTCTTTGTTTTTAAAATCTTTGAAAATGGTCTCTGCATTGAGACCATTTTCAATGAGCGGGATGTCACGTGATGATTAGGTAATGTGTGTGTGATGGGTGCGTGATCCAACATGGCAGCGCGCTGCTGCTAGAAAGACAGACAAACAAACTAGAAAGACAACAAACTTTTTTTTTTTTTTTTTTTTTTTCTTGCCCCCCCCCCCCCCCCCCCCCCCCCGTCCCCCTACATCACCCGATTAAATCCTGGATTACAACTCAGATCTGGACCACCTGGAGGACTACATTGACAAATGCTTCAATAGACTATGTACAATGGGCCGTTCACGCAAAGCAAAAAAACACGAACTTCGGACTCTCCCATATCAACTGATTCTTCACCGTCACCAACATCCACTCCTATCAAAACAAACTGCTGTTCTGACATACTTTTATCAATCAACGAGCGCTTATCTAACTTGGATTCTAGACTCTCACTAATCGAAGTACTTCACAAAGAATTCCAAAATCTTCGCCATAGCCTGGAATACAGTCAACAACAAGTCGATTCGCTCACAGAAGAAAACAAATCACTAAAAAGCTCAGTGGACACACTCACCGCTAAACTTTCCAGTGTAACCACTCAACTCACCTCCGTCACCGCCGAGAACAAAGCTACACAAGAGACCATCCTGGATTTACAGTCACGCAGTATGAGAGACAATCTAATCTTTTCCGGCATTGCTGAATCATCCACCGAAGACCCCGAAAAATCTGTTAAGGACTTCATGGTTAACCAGCTCAAAATTACACCAGAGACTGTCGAGCACATCACCTTCCATCGCGTACACCGTTTAGGACAGAAACTGCTCAACTCTACCCGACCCCGGCCCATCATCGTCAAATTTGAACATTTCAAACAAAAAGTACTGGTCCAGCGACAGGGACGGCAGCTAAAAGGGACTCATTACGGACTCAACGACCAATTTCCACAAGAGATCATCCGCAGACGTAAACTACTATTCCCCATCCGCAAGACAATGATCAATCAAGGTAAAAAAGCAATCATTACAGTAGACAAACTATATATTGATGGACACTTGTTCAGAGACAAGGATACTACTCCCTGGCTTTACTAATTCTAGAAACTGTGAAATGATGTATAGACAATAGACTCCTCTCTCAATGTAACGTTATCATCCTCTCACCCAAGCCCCCCCCCCCCCCCCCCCCCCCCCTTATCAATTTATATTTTTGCATTAAACTACTTGCACCACGCACACACCTTGTATACTAAATGCACAAAATTAGCCTTCTTGCTCACTGTTTACATGTTTTACTGTTGGTTATAGGTATGTATGTCTGTCCTGGTTTTTTTTTTTGTGTGTGTTTTTTTTTGTCATTTGGTATTGTAGATCTACAAGTACACACACACACACACACACACACACTCACTCACATCCATACACACAGACTTATGCTCACACAACGTAATTATGAAGTACACACTATAGAACCATGCAATTAAAATTCTTAACTTGGAACATTCGTGGAGTTTCCTCACAAACAAAAAAAAACAAAGGCCATAGATTACCTAAAAAATACGCACACATATATATGTCTAATACAGGAAACACACTTCTCACAATCTACACAAAACAACTTAAAAACTACACATTTTAACCACTGTTTTTCCTCCTACTATAATTCAAAACAAAGAGGAGTGTGCATCTTAATAAACAAAAAAATACAATTCAACCACCATACAACCATTTCAGATCCTGAAGGCCGTTTTATCATTATTAACATTTCAATCAACAATAATCCAATCACAATTGGCAACATTTATGGACCAAACTCTGATGATCCCTCCTTCTTTGCAAATTTCTTTTCTTCTCTTTCAAACATTTCCAGCGGGACAATAATTATAGGGGGAGACTATAACACTGTAATCAATCCATCATTAGACAGGTCAAAACATACAGGCAAATCCTGGCAGTCCACCAAAACAATAAAACAGTTAATGAGTGATTTTGGTCTTGGTGATGGTTGGAGGATACAACACCCACTCGCCAGAGAATATACCTTTTATTCTAATGTCCACCAAACCTATTCCCGCATTGATCTCTTTCTAACCAGTAATTCAATCATACCAAATATAGAAACCAAAATTCATCCCATCAATATTAGTGACCATTCTCCGGTAACTCTCACATGGAACCCACCTGCAATACAGAAGCACCCCACCAGATGGCGTTTTAATACATCACTCTTGAAGGATCCAGAATTTGACAACTACTTCAAGAGAGAGTGGACATCCTTCCTTGAAATAAATGACTCTCCAAAGTCGCCAGCATCACTGCTCTGGGAAACATGGAAAGTGGTATTACGGGGAAAAATTATATCATATTCAGTCCATAAAAAAAAGAAGGAAAAAGAAAAAGAAGTCCAACTGGAAGAAAAAATAAAAGAATTAGAAATTTTACACGCAAATAACCAATCAGAAACCATCCATAAAGAACTAAGAAAAAAACAATTTTTGCTTAATGAAATAATAAACAAAAGAAACCAGTTTCTTATTCACAGACTTCGTCATGAAACTTTTCATCACAGCAATAAATCCGGAAAATATTTAGCCAGTCAAATTAAAAGAAATAAAGAAAAAACAGCTATAACCTCTATTAGAAACTCAGCAGGGAAGCTAACCAATTCACCGATTGAGATAAACAAAATATTTGAAGAATACTATACAAAATTATACTCATCTGATCTGGACCCCAAACCAAGAAGATATAAACCAATTCCTCGATAAAACCATTCTACCAAAACTCAACCCGGAACAAATTACCTTTCTCGAATTACCGATCACTGAGAACGAACTTCACTCCGCGCTGAAACACATGCAAAATAATAAAGCACCAGGACCGGATGGCTTCCCTGCTGAGTTCTACAAACATTTTTGGTCAACTTTATTCCCACTATTCAGTAGAACAATAACGGAAATAAAACAAAATGCTAAATTCCCATCCCACATGAATACAGCACTTATTTCTCTCATTCCTAAACCTAACAAAGACCACACCCTCACATCTAACTACCGTCCTATTTCACTCATAAATGTCGACATAAAAATTATTAGCAAAGCATTATCCCATAGAATTGAAAAAATTATATCATATATCATCCATCCAGATCAGACCGGCTTTATAAAAGATAGACATGCATCCAACAATACCCGCAGATTATACAATTTAATGCATTACTCATCAGTACAACAGAAAGATACTCTCATTGCCACATTAGACGCAGAAAAAGCTTTTGATAGGGTCAACTGGAAATTTTTATTCACCACACTACAAAAATTTGGCTTTGGAGAGTCATTTATTAACTGGATCAAGATTTTATACACATCACCATCTGCCACAGTCACAACCAATGGACTAACATCACAAAGCTTCACACTGCACAGGGGGACGAGGCAGGGATGTCCACTCTCTCCATCTCTATTCACTATTTTTATTGAACCCCTAGCAGCAGCTATCCGCCAAAACCCAGCAATCAAAGGTATTAAAACACCACAACAAACACATAAAATCTCACTTTATGCAGATGACATTCTACTATTTATACAAGAACCTCTAGCATCTACTCAAGAAATAATTAAAACAATCCAGTCCTTTTCAAAAATCTCAGATTATGCAATAAATTGGAACAAATCATCCATCCTCCCTTTACATAAAACTAAATGGGATGTGGCACCCCACCAATCACCTATACCTATATGTCATGATCACATCACTTACTTAGGCATTAAGATTTCCTCCAGACTGTCAGAGTTGGTAACACTCAACTTCACACCACTGCTAAAAAAAATAGAAGATGACTTGCTTCGATGGCTTAACCTTCCAATCTCCATAATTGGCAGGATAGCAGCAATAAAGATGACAATTTTACCAAAAATCAATTACCTATTCTCAATGATTCCAACCCACCCCACACTCGCCTGGTTTAAATCACTAGACTCGATTATCACTCACTTCTACTGGAAAAATAAAACACCAAGGATAAAACTGACTACATTACAAAAAAACAAGGTTAAAGGAGGACTAGAAGCACCAAATTTTCATTACTACTCAATGGCTAACCAACTGCAATACATATACAAATGGATCCACCCCACCCAATCCGATATTATATGGCTAGATATAGAACAATCACTATGCAAAGAATTAAATATAGCTGACATACCATTCCTCACCAAATCAATCAAACAACACAAATGTTTTAATGCTGTAACTATAGCTTCCACTCTGACAGCCTGGTGGAAATTTCACCAAATCACAAATTCTATACTAGCTCCATCTAACCTCACTCCACTGTGGAACAACCGTGACTTCATAAGCAATAAAAAAATACTGAATTTTCGCACATGGGCTGAAAAGGGCATCACCCACATTAACCATATTTTCAAGTTTAACACATTCACAACATTTCCGCAATTGGCCCAGGAGTTTGGCATCGGGAGCAATGAATTTTTAAAATACCTTCAACTCAAATCTTCTGTTCTGGCAAAAATAAATATCAAAGCCATAAATTTAGAACTTCCACCGGCAATATCAGACTTGGTTAACATTTCCTCTCCAAAGAAACTTCTCTCAAAAATATACAAAATCATTTCAAATCAACCACAGACCACATACTTACCAACAATAAAATGGGAAAATGATATTTCAATAGCTCCTGATGCCAACTTCTGGACCCAAATCTGTAAAAACATCTATCTCATGTCCAAAAATGCTAATCTTCAACTAATACAATACAAAACACTCCATAGAACACATTACACGGGCAATAGATTAGCTAAAATGGGTTTCACATCAGAAGTCTGCACACATTGCAATCAGAAAGCTACAGATACATACATCCATGCAACCTGGCACTGCACTCCAATCAAACACTTTTGGGAAGAGGTCACACAATCACTATCTGCTACAGTGGGCTGCCGCATCCCACTATCGCCATCTCTTTGCTTGCTGGGGGACCTCACAATAATTTCTGATAAAAAAAAAGTCAGAATTGCGTTTATAAAGTCAGAATTGTGTGATAGTCAGATTTAAATTGTGTGATAGTCAGATTTGAATTGTGTATATAAAGTCAGAATTGCGTGTACAAAGTCAGAATTGTGTGTATAAAGTCAGAATTGTGTGACAGTCAGATTTGAATTGTGTGTATAAAGTTAGAATTGTGTATATATATTCAGAATTGTGTATATAAAGTCAGAATTGCGTGTATAAAGTCAGAATTGTGTGTATAAAGTCAGAATTGTGTGATAGTCAGATTTGAACTGTGTATAAAATCAGAATTGTGTGTATAAAGTCAGAATTGTGTGTATAAAGTCAGAATTGTGTGATAGTCGGATTTGAATTGTGTGATATAAAGTCAGAATTGTGTGATATACAGCCAGAATTGTGTATAAAGTCAGAATTGTGTGTATAAAGTCAGAATTATGTGTACAAAGTCAAAAAAAAAAAGAGAAAAAACAGAAAAGGGGAAAATTTTTTGCCTTTAAAAAAAAAAAAAAAAAAAAAAAAAAAAAAACAAAGAAAATGGTCTCTGCAGTAATGGCCATTGCTTCTTTGAATAATTTGCCATCCATAAAAGGTTCTTTGTTTTTAGCCAGAATGTGACTTACACGAAATGATGATTCAGTAGCGGCCTTATTTTGATCAGCAGATTTAGTAAAAAATTATTGCTGGGCCTTCAACTCGGATTACAGCTCATCAACTTTCTTTGCACGGATCACGCTCTTTGGTGGGTAGCTGTCTTTAAATTTCAGATGGTTGGTTTTGTGATGCCGCTCTAGATTCCCTCTTTTACATAATGCTTGTTTTTGGTGGCACAACATGCATACACAATTATCTTTCACTAAGGTAAAAATAAATTCCTGTTCCCATTCTGGATGGAAATGGTATGTTTTACCCTTCTTTCGTGGAGCCTCCGCCATTCTAGTTTGACAGTTACCTCGCGGCCGCGGGATATCACCATGGAGATCCTTATATTGATGTTTGCGACCAGTGCTCTTCTCTGTTCTCATTGGTCACGTTATTGAAAATGAATACAGCAACTGGATTAAAAAAATACAGATGATTGCAAAACTGAACATTAATAGGGCATGATGTAAGCCTATTTCTTGAACTTTTCTATCTTTTCTTGTCGGGATCTACCCGGACAGTGATAAAGATCTACCGATCGACCGGTTGGCGACCACTGGTATAAGACAACTGACTTACTAAAATACTAAACATAACACTTCTGTTCACTTACTCATGCTTATAACACAAAGACATCAAGGAAACTATTATATTATTGTTATCAAACAATAAGGCCATGAATAACAAAGACTGCAGGAACATATACTTTTGTATTATGACGATGTAAACACTTACATCTGTAAAACACAGGTGGGGTAAAATGCACCCACTCTGACAAAGCAATTTAATTTATACGTTTACAGCAAAATCAGAGTGCAAGCATGTTTTAGCTTAAAATTAAAAAGACAAGCCAAAATAACAGTAGATAGATATTAATATTTATTAATGAACCATATTAAAAATCAACCTTTTTGAAAAATATTGTTTGCTGATGCTAACTGGCTGGCTAACTAGCTAGCTGATACTAATGTGAGGTAATTTTTAAATATAAAGTCCAAATATTTTTATTCAACCACCTAGTTAGATTGCATTTGATTGAAAAACTAAGAATGTGATGTTCAGAACATGGTAACTATGGTAATTATGATAGCGGGAATAGTGGGATACTGGGGGCATTTTACCCCAAAGACAAGGTTTGGGAAAAAAATGGTCATTCAACCTTAGAAACCACCTAAATAACAAGTTATCCCAAACTACAGGCCTTGCTCTTCTCATATCATATAAAACTGTATAACCGACAAGCTTTAAAACACCTTTTTTTCCTACTGTTAGAAATGATATCACTTAGCGTGAAATCCGTTTTCTCTCAGGTACTTCACCAGTGTAAGCTTCACAGTGAAAACCACTAAACTTTCTAGTGGTTATTTTGGGGGAAACCGTACAGGGGTGGGTGGTTGGTGTTGTGGTTTAAGGTACTTTTGTTTTGGAAACTTCAGAAAACTTTAACTAAATTTTTCTCAAAATTGACTTTGCTGACCTCGTCGACTTCAAAAAGGTGTAGCTCATAATTTTTTTGTAATACTTCATTTTGAAGGTTTTTTAAAATAGCAATAACTAATTTTTGAAAATGTAGCTAGCGATGTGAATCTGCCTTTGGGAGTTTCTATTATCCCTTTATTCCATTCTACCTCTCCTGCATTTTCAATTTCAAAATTTCAGTTCAAAACAGTCCTGTCTAAAAATATGCCCATTAAATATATTTAAAATCAAACATACCTATAATTGTTTTAGATCCCATGTGAACAATCAGGAAATCCAAAACTAGTCAGAAGACAATGTTTGCATGCCCTCTGTACCCTGTTTATGTATTGTCTTTTGTAGGAGGGAAGAGCAACACTGACAGCGGTGCAGAGAATTGCCCTTGACGAGGCAATCGTGCCAGCCATATGTGGCAAGTCAATACTTGGTGAAAGGAACATTAACTTGAAAAATTCAGTTAAAAATCCACTGGAGATTCCGTTCAGGAGGGATCTTCTCTCTCTGGCGAGCGGCTCGATCATTCGCCCAATTGAAAGTTAACAGATAAATTAACAAAGGTTATTTAAAAAATATTTCAGGGGCTAGAAAATACATTTTCAATCGTACAGAAGCCTAAAATGGAAATGTGAATGGAACACAGCATAGTAGCAATTGAAACCTAAACTAGATTTTGTATCCATCATTTAAAATGCGTTAGAAGAATTTTAAATCCTTACAGGAAAAACCACATGGATTTCCTATGTTTTCCACTGTTGTCCACACAGAAAACACCACGCAGACTGAAACCCACTACACCCGGAATGAGGAAGCTGCTTTACAGACTTGCAGACACGTGTTTGCACACTTCACTCAAACACAGAAGCAGGAAACAGGAAACTCTTCCGTTCAGAGAAAGAGAAACTAAAGTGAAGTTGAGCTGTTGTGTGTTTGTGTCTCTGTATTTAAGCTGTAAAATGGCAGAAGCCAGAATTTCTCAGGATGAGTTCCTGTGTTCAGTGTGTCTGGATCTCCTGAAGGATCCAGTGACCATTCCCTGTGGACACAGTTACTGTAAGAGCTGTATTACAGAGTGCTGGGATCAGGAGGATCAGATGTGCGGCTGCAGATGCCCTCAGTGCAAACAGACCTTCAGTCCAAGACCTGCTTTAGCTAAAAACACCCTTCTGACTGATGTGGTGGACAAACTGAAGAAGAGAAAACTTCCTGATGACTGTTACGCTGGAGCTGGAGATGTGCAGTGTGACGCCTGTACTGAAAGAAAATACAAAGCCGTCAAGTACTGTCTGGGATGTCTGGAGTCTTACTGCAAGAATCACCTTCAACAACATGAGAGTTTGTTTAAAAGAAAGAGACACAATCTGACCGATGCCACTGGACGACTGCAGGAGATGATCTGCCAAACACATGATAAACCCCGTGAGCTTTTCTGCCGCACCGATGAGACGTGTATATGTGTGCTGTGTACGATAGACGAACATAAAACCCACGTCACTGTATCAGCTGCAGCTCAGAGGACAGAGGAACAGGTATGAACTTTAAACTAGACACTGTTTATATTGGCACCCATATAATCAGATAACAAGGAAGTGAACAGGAGCTGTAAGTGGACTTTCACCGCTCAGCATATTTGTGCTCCACCCTGAACTTAACAGGAAATATGGTGAAAGGCACCGTAGTAGCTATTTGATGCACCTTCTGTATACGAGTGTTATTATGATATTAATTTATAGTGGCGTGAAAACGGACGGCAAAGTTCTGTGTTTGGTTGGTTTCTCTGCTTAAAAGCTTATAAAAAATGATTTGCACACAATAATAAACTAAAACTAAGCAAATTTACACATTCAGGAGCCAGAAGACGCGAATGAGAAGTTGTGTGCTCCGTGAGAAGAGTGTGTGTGCAGGGGCGGATTTAGTGATTTGGGGGCCCCAAGCAAAATAGAGGAATGAGGGCCTATACAATTGCACATTTAATAATTGTTACTGTGACCTGAGGGGGAGTGGCTCAGGTTTTTCAGTTGAATTTACTTGCGATGAATTTCACTGTGATGATTGCTGCTGCACAAATCCTCCACCCCCACAATTTGAAATTAGAATAAAGGAATTAATTACACACAAGAATTGTTTCAACCAAAAATGAAGTGTGTCTGTGTGGAAAGTAACTGTGCATGCGTCATCTACTCGGGTCCTTCACAGAAATGAATGAGCGATAAACATAATACACACTGTTGCTCCGTATTTAATTATAACTTCAGATGCATATGTTATGTTCATTTATAGAGCCCTATGAAATCAGTTTTATTTATTTTTTCTAAATTCCAGAAAGAAAAAGAAAATTCCAGATTCCTTTTTTTTTTTTTTTATTCTGGGTGGTTTTATTAAATTGTATTAATCAAAAAGCATGTCAAATGAATTGAAATCATGAAACTTATTTAACATTAATTTATTAATTTAACAGAAATGTATTAAACTTTTAACAAAATATATATTTATTTGTTTTATGTATTTACATTTTTTCTGGTAATCAAATGAAGGCATACAACACTTATCTTTTATTCCAATGAAAATTAAACAAATCCTTTAACCCTATGGAGTCTGAGCTCTTTTGGGGCCCTTTAGAAGTTTTGACATGCTCTGACATTTGTGTTTTTTTCAGTTGCTTATTAACACATTAATGACAAAAGTGTAATTACACTGTATTCAGCACAAACTGGGCTACCATAATGCAACAATACAGTTAGACCACGGTTCATTACATACCTCGGTTTTTAACCACGGTTTTCGGTTCGGTTCTGATGGCTTGTCACATAATTTTTGTTATTCTATTCTTAGGCGACAAGAACAGCAAGAGGTTAAGGAGAAAAAAGACTATTTTTTATTGCAATACTCTTTCTTTATTTTACTTAAAAGAATTGAAAAACCTTACTTAAACTTAAAACTTTACTTAAAAAAACCCTTGTATTCCTAGTGTATAGTATAATATATATATATATATATATATATATATATATATATATATATATATATATATATATATATATATATATAAAGATTTACACTGGCAGCTTAGAGCTGTACAGCAGCATTAAAGTATGAAATTGAATGAATGAATGTAAAAATAAAACACTTCATAGACTTCACTATAAAACATTGATTCTTATTAAAGCTGCTGTATTAGTTTTTCAGTCAAGAGCAGAGAGTGATTTTCTCTTTGTCTTTTGTTGTTGTATTAACATTAAAGGGATAGTTCATTCAAAAATGAAAATTCTACCATCAAGAAATGAATACAGGTTTGAAACAACATTAGAGTGAGTAAATAATGACATAATTTTAGAGGTGAACTGTCAACCCTTTAACCCTTGTGTTATGTTGCGGGTCAATTTGACCCGTTTTGATTTTTAAATTGTCAGAAATATCAGTTAACCTATGTTTTTTTTCTTTAAATTTTGTGACTTTTTCTCATTTAGGGTCATGAACATGCATGCAAAGTTTCAACACGCTGATGTGTTTTCACATATACACACACTCATTTACTGTTATGTTCGTGATGTTCACGGGTCAATTTGACCCGGATATTTTAATGTTCTACGGCAATTGTAGAGACCCAAAATAATAACATTTCTTGGTTATATTTTGTTATTTAATTTTTTTACTAACCTATGAAGCTAAAAAAAATTAAAAAATTAAAAAAAAATCCCCATTTTTTTCAATACAGAAATATTTTTGTATGCCACAAATGGTAAAAATGAGCTATAATTTCTTTTTTCAATCTATCTGAAATACTATCTAACCTACATTGTTTTGTTTTTTTTAAATTGTATGACCTTTTCTCATTTAGGGTCATTAACATGCATGCAAAGTTTCAATGTTTTGATGCGTTGTGAAATGTGCATAACAACATTGTATACACTCTTGCTGTTTGTGGGTCAATTTGACCCATATAGGACAGCTATTCAAAAGTACAGTACAGACACAAAATACAAAACACTTTGTTGTATCTCAGAGCTCTTCAACTCTGCTTCATAAAGTTTTTAATCTCAGCAAGACACTGGCACTTCAGGACTAGTGTTTTGAAATCGGCCATCACTGTATAAGTCGTAAAAGTAAAGTTTAAAACAAGTTATAGAAGTTTATGAACATATATATAACAAAATATATAACAAATACATATATACTTTTATATTTTATATAAAATATACATTTTACAAAACATTTTAAATTCTAAAACCTCAAGAAAATCAAAGCTAAATATCTGAACAAATTCTGTACCAAATTTTTGGATGATATCTAAAAAAAAAGATGTTTTTGTGCGCAGTACCAACGTTTTCCACTAGATGACATGTAGACTCTTCGATTTCCATATATGGTTTGAGTGATCTGAACGTTATATTTTCATACTTTTCAAAATATCTATGAAGTAGACATCCTATTCAGAAGTAGTTTGGGTAGTAATGTTAATATTTGACTTGAATTCAGTCTCTAAAATGCATTTAAAAAACGATATGGAAAGAGTCAGAGCGCGCACTATAGTTTGGCACCGCATCACAAATGACGAATCTATCGCTATTTATCTTCTGCTGTCATCTCTTTTGAAAATCAGTCACCAAATATGAAAATTAGATTCTGAAAGCTTTAAAATGCTATATAGTTGGTCAAGATTACTTTAGGTTTAGACTAAGATATTATTGTTCTAAATGTATAAAGGCAAGTGTCCTAAGGGCCAATCTTAAAAATAGTGGTTAAAAGTATTTTTATAAATCGTAAATTCAGATATTTATTCTTTGTAATGTGTGAAAAGTATTGATATTAAAAGTGAATTGTTTGTACCTGATTGTATGTGCTTTTTCATAGTGTGATTTTTGGGGAATTCTATTGAATCCAATTAGGGTTAATTTGACCCGGCCCATAAGGAGTGTAACCAGAAATCGAACAGTGCACGAGGGTTAAGGACCGCGTGTTCACTACTGCGCTGTTGTCAATTTAAGACCTGCGTGCATCTAATATACAGACACACCGATTTTACTTTCACTTTAGACATAACCGACTGTGTTTATGTTAACCTTGTGTGTATTTGACAGTATTAGCGCAGTAAGATGACTATTTAGTCCAGTAATCACGTTTGACAGACATTAGTGCGCGCGCTCGGAAAAGTGCATGTTAAAACCGTGCACACGAATGAGCCGGCAAGACTTTAAAATGCATGCAAATAATGAACTTTCATGATTGTGAATAACTATAGTGTTCTGTGAGTATAACTCTACCACTAACGTGATGTGAATGTATGTTGCGTTGTTCAGTATATTGGGATGGAGGCAAATTATAGAATTTGTAGAAAAATAATTAATTAAATGCAAAACCAGTTCACAAGCA